>JAPDOI010000704.1:0-304760 GCA_029168955.1 Aplectana chamaeleonis | reverse complement strand
GCATACTTATTGTAATACGAAGAAAAAGTTTAAAGAGTAACAACGACACCACCTCTACAACAAAACAAGTGAAGAGCGTATGTAAGATAATGGCACCGCCAAATGATGGGCAGGCTTCGCCGGCCACCCTCCCATGTAGTATTCGTTTGGCTTCGCCAGGCTGTTGGAATAACTTCGCCGGCTACCCTCCATGTAGTATTCGTTTGGCTGCGCCAGGAAGCGATGGGCCAGCACGCCGGCCACCCTTCATGTAGTATTCGTTTGGCTGCACGCCAAACAGTATTGCGACAACTTTGCCGGCCACCGCTTCATGTAGTATTCGTTCGGCTTCGCCAAACAGTAGGCCGGCTTCGCCGGAGACCACTCTATGTAGTATTCGTTTTGGCTTCGCCAAACGATGAGGTCAACTTTGCCGGCCACCCTTCATGTAGTATTCGTTCGGCTTCGCCAAACGATGGGCCGGCTTCGCCGGCCACCCTCCATGTAGTATTCGTTTGGCTCCGCCAAACGATGAAGGCGCTTTGCCGACCACCCTCCATGTAGTATTCGCTTGGCTTCGCCAATCGATGGAGCCAGCTTCGCCGGCCACCCTTCATGTAGTATTCGTTCGGCTGCGCCAAACGATGGTCAGCTTTGCCGACCACCCTCCATGTAGTATTCGTTTGGCTTCGCCAAGCGATGGGTCAACTTCACCGGCCACCCCTCCATGTAGTATTCGTTTGGCTCCGCCCAAACGATGGGCCAACTTTGCCGACCACCCTCCATGTAGTATTCGCTTGGCTTCGCCAATCGATGGGCCAGCTTCGCCGGCCACCCTTCGCAAATAATCGTTCGGCTGCGCCAAACGATTAAGGTCAGCTTTGCCGACCACCCTCCCATGTAGTATTCGTTTGGCTTCGCCAAGCTGGGTCGGCTTCATGACCACCCTCCATCGTAGTACTCGTTTGGCTTCTCCAAGTGATGGAGCCGGCTTCATGGCTGCACCCCTCCGCTATTATTCGTTTGACTTTGCCGAACGATGGGCCGGCGCTTCGCCGGCCAATCTCCATGTAATATTCGTTTGGCTTCGCTAAACGATGGGCCGGCTTCGCGGGCCACCCTCCATGTAGTATTCGTTTGGCTCCGCCAAACGATGAGCCAGCTTCGCCGGCCACCCTTCATGTAGTATTCGTTTGGCTTCGCCAAACGATGGGTCGCTTCGCCGGCAACCCTCCATCATCAGTACTCGTTTGGCTTCGCCAAACGATGGAGCCGCTCGACGGCCACCCTCCATGTAGTATTTCCGTTTGGCTTCGCCGAACGCAGTGGACCGGCTTCGCCGGCCACCCTTCATGTTGTATTCGTTTGGCTAGGCCGGAAACGATGGGCCGGTTTTCTTCGCCGGCCGCCCTCCATGTAGTATTCTGGGTTTGGCTTCTCCAAGCGATGGGTCAGGCTTCGCCGGCCACCCTCCCATGTAGTACTCGTTTTGCTTCGCCAAACGACTGGGCCGGCTTCGCCGGCTACCCTCCATGTAGTATTCGTTTGGCTTCTCGCCAAACGATGGGCCAACTACGCCGGCTGCACCACTCCATGTAGCATTCGTTCGGCTTCGCCAAACGATGGGCCGGCTTCGCCGGCCACCCTCCATGTAGTATTCGTTTGGCTCCGCCAAACGATGGGCCAACTTTGCCGACCACCCTCCATGTAGTATTCGCTTGGCTTCGCCAATCGATGGGCAGCGGCTTCGCCGGCCACCCTTCATGTAGTATTCGTTCGGCTGCGCCAAACGATGGTCCGGCTTTGCCGACCACCCTCCATGTAGTATTCGTTTGGCTTCGCCAAGCGATGGAGTCGGCTTCGCCGGCCACCCTCCCATGCAGTATTCGTTTGGCTCCGCCAAACGATGGGCCGAAGCTTTGCCGACCACCCTCCATGTAGTATTCGCTTGGCTTCGCCAATCGATGGCGCCGGCTTCGCCGGCCACCCTTCATGTCACCGTTCGGCTGCGTGCCAAACGATTGGGTCGGCTTTGCCGACCACCCCTCCATGTAGTATTCGTTTGGCTTCGCCAAGCTGGGTCGGCTTCGCCGGCCACTCCTCCATGTAGTACTCCCGTTTGGCTTCTCCAAGATGATGGGCCGGCTTCGCCGGCCACCCTCCATGTAGTATTCGTTTGACTTCGCCAAACGATGGGCGGGCTTCGCCGGCCAATCTCCATGTAGTATTCGTTTGGCTTCGCTAAACGATGGGCCGGCTTCGCGGGCCACCCTCCATGTAGTATTCGTTTGGCTTCCGCCAAACGATGCGGCCAACTTCGCCGGCCACCCTTCATGTAGTATTCGTTTGGCTTCGCCAAACGATGGGTCCGGCTTCGCCGGCAACCCTCCATGTAGTACTTTCCCGTTTGGCTTCGCCCAAACGATGGAGCCAGCTTCGACGGCCACCCTCCCATGTAGTATTCGTTTGGCTTCGCTGAACGATGGACCGGCTTCGCCGGCCACCCTTCATGTTGTATTCCGTTTCTGGCTAGGCCAAACGATGGGCCAACTTCGCCGGCTTACCGCCCTTCATGTAGTATTCGTTTGGCTTCTCCAGAAGCGATGGGTCGGCTTCGCCAAGCCACCCTCCATGTAGTACTCGTTTTGCTTCGCACAAAGATGGGCCGGCTTGCCGGCTACCCTCCATGTAGTATCTCGTTTGGCTTCGCCAAACGATGGAGCCAAGGGCTTCGCCGGCCACCCTCCATGTAGTATTCGTTTGGCTTTTGCCAAACGATGGGCCAACTTCGCCGACCACCCTCCATATAGTATTCGTTTGACTTACGCCAAACGATGGGCCAACTGCGCCGGCCACACCTCCATCAGTATTCGTTTGGCTCCTGCCAAACGATGGGCCGGCGCTTCACTGGCCACCCTTCATGTAGTATTCGTTTCAGGGCTTCGCCAAAAGATGACCAGCTTCTCCGGCCACCCATCGCTGCCACCGTTGACGTCTTCTGAAGTCCTATTGAATTCCCATGTCACCCCCGATCACGTCTTCTGATGCCCTACTGGAATTCCCACGTCACCCCGATCACGTCTTCTAAAGCCCTACCGAATTTCCACGTCACTCCCGGATTGGAGTCTTCTGAAGCCCTACTGAATTCCCACTGTCACCCCGATCACGTCTTCTAAAGCCCTACCGAATTTCCCACGTCACCCCGATTGGAGTCTTCTGGAAGCCCTACTGAATTCCCACGTCACCCCGATTGAGTCTTCTGAAGTGCTACCGAATTTCCACGGCACCCCGATCACGTTTTCTGAAGCCCTACCGAATTCCCACGTCACCCCGATTAAGTCTTCTGAAGCCCTAATTAATTCCCACGTCACCCCGATCACGTCTTCTGATGCCCTACTGAATTCCCACGTCACCCCGATCACGTCTTCTGAAGCCCTACCGAATTTCCACGGCACCCCGACCACGTTTTCTGAAGACCTACTAAATTTCCACGTCACCCCGATCACGCCTTCTGAAGTGCTACCGAATTTCCACGGCACCCCGATCACGTTTTCTGAAGCCCTACTAAATTTCCACGTCACCCCGATCACGTCTTCTGAAGCCCCACCGAATTTCCGCGTCACCCCGATCACGCCTTCTGAAGTGCTACTAAATTCCAACGTCACCCCCGATCACGTATTCTGAAGCCCTACTAAATTTCCACGTCACCAATATCACGCCTTCTGATGCGCTACTGAATTCCCATGTCACTCCCGATTAAGTCTTCTGAAGCCATAATTCAATTCCTACGTCACCCCGATCACGTCTTCTAAAGCCCTAATGAATTCCCACGTCACCCCGATCACGTCTTCTGAAGCCCTACCAAATTTCCGCGTCACCCCGATCACGCCTTCTGAAGTGCTACTAAATTCCAACGTCACCCCGATCACGTATTCTGAAGCCCTACTAAATTTCCACGTCACCAATATCACGCCTTCTGATGCGCGCTACTGAATTCCCACGTCACCCTGATTGAGTCTTCTGAAGCCATAATTAATTCCCACGTCACCCCGATCACGTCTTCTGAAGCCCCACTAAATTCCACGTCACCCCCGATCACACGTCTTCCTGAAGCCCTACCGAATTTCCACGCCACCAATATCACGCCTTCTGGATGCGCTACTGAATTCCACGTCACCCCGAACACGTCTCTCTGAAGTCCTACTGGAATTCCCATAACGTCACCACGAAGACGTCTTCTGAAGCCCTACCTGAATTCCCACGTCACCCCGAAGACGTCTTCTAAAGCCCTAATTAATTCCCACGTCACCCCGATCACGTCTTCTGAAGCCCTCACTAAATTTCCACGTCACCCCATCACATCTTCTGAAGTCCTACTGAATCTCCCACGTCACCCCCGAAGACGTCTTCTAAAGCCCTAATTAATTTCCACGTCACCCCGATTACGTCTTCTGAAGCCCTACTGAATTCCCACGTCACCCCGATCACGTCTCCTCAAGCCCTACTGAATTCCTCTAATGTCACCCACGCTGATTACGTTTTCTGAAGCCCTACTGAATTCCCACGTCACTCGTTTGCAGGATAAACAAAGCAAAAAAAAGCAGGACGAAGCAGTGGTGAAGGCGCTGAATAACGCGCCCCAATCGGCTCCTCTTTCGAAGCTGCCCCACCACCATGCAGGCGCTGTGCTGAACGCCTCATCACCTCTCCTTCGTTGGCACCCGCTAAGCACAGCGCCCGCATGAGTGATGGGGCAGCTTCGCTCAGCCCCATATAGCCCCCATAGTCAACATTATTTCTTTTCTTCTCTTGCCCTTGCGATTCTTTATTATAGTGATTCTCATCCTTTCCCCAGAAGTATTTGATTCCGTAACGCGCGCCTGCTCAGATTTAAAAAAAAAAAAACTTTTTCTGACCCGCACATCTAAAAGCAAAAAGAAAACCTTTTTTTTTTCCCTCTCACAATGCCAGGGCGTAAAAGGTTTGCCATTCCAAACGAGGACGAGGAAATGACCGACTATGTAGTAAGGGGCCCAGCAAATAGAACAAATACCGGGAATCAACGAGTAGAAATAGCCCCGCACCTACATAGCTCGTGTAGGATACTAGACAGCAAGGTTGAAAACTTTACGGGAGACTCAGACGAGACGACATTCGAGGAATTCCTCGAACAATACACCGAATTGGTACAAATGTTAAACATTCCGCCTGACCACGCGAAAGCTCTGATGCCCTTGTACCTAACGGGGACCGCGAAACTCAAATACCAGTCCCTTACGGACACCGAGAAGGCCACATGGAAGAGCATGACCCTAGCCCTAGCCAAGAAATTCAAGAGCGAAGCGGTACTCAGTAATGCTCGCGACGACCTCCACCATCTGAAGCAAGGCAGGGAAAGCGTAGGGCAATTCGCGAAGAAAATCCTAGCGAAAACTAAATACGCTTATCAGGGGGAAGACCAGACTTTGTACCCAAAAAGATTAGCGATAGACTTTTTCATTAAGGGCCTGAGACCAGACATTCGCAGAGCGATGAGAAGACTACCGGATGCGCCTGACTTTCAGACCGCAGTGGCAAATGCCGAAAAAGAGTGCAGGATTCTAGAGCAGGAGCGCCGGGAGGAAACATCGTTGCTGGACAATGTCAACTCTCTGGCTATTAGTGAAGAGATGCGCGAGATGAGACAGCAAATAAACGCGCTGAGAACACAGACAGGCCAGTGGAACAACTATAGGGGTACGTATAGACCCACGCAGTATCATAACAACGGAGCACCCCACCAGGGAACCACATCTTTTGCAATACCGGGATCCAAAGATCTCATTCAAACATCACCACAAACAGAATGTCCATACACAAAACTTCAAATTACTGCATCTCCTCAACAACTTCTCCTTCCCAACACATTATCCAACATTCACTCAAAACCCCACATTTTCGAACCTCCCAATTTCTACCATAACACACAACAAATTTTCGGACACTCAGCGTTCCTTCAATTGCAGCTCCTTCTGCAGGAGAATGAAATGCTTCAAAAACGACTTCACAAAAGAGGCATATTAGAGGATACTTTGCACCATCTCCAAAAGGCAGGCACATCAATGACCAAATCAGTAAAATCAGTTTACGACGCCACCACCAAAAAGCTTTCAAACAACGTAGAATCTATCAAATGGTCCATCCTTTCACTAGTTCTCTGGACCGTTATACCTCCAATAATCACCGCCATCACCATTTTTGCTTGTATTTGCTACTGTAAATTTTGCTGCATTCAAACAACAGCTGAAACCACCGCAACGGCGTTAGTAGGTCTAACTAAAAGGGGCAAACGCCAAATCAACGCCATGATAGCGGACCCCACAGCGCCCAGCCTTGAGGAATGGGAAGACACTACCTATGTACCTAGAGTTTATGCTCTCTCCCTCCCAATAAATTCACTAAATTATTCCCTTCCCTACATCCAAATTTGTATCAACCAAACTCCTATTGTAGCACTGTTAGATAGTGGAGCATCAATATCGTACATGAAAATCTCAGTGGCGAAATCCTTGAATATTTTCTATCACATGAGAAAAGTCCCAAACATCCCAGCAAAAACAGCAAACGGCAGTACAGTCAACCTGCTCGGGAAAATCCAACCCACCGTCCAAGTGGGATCACACTTCATTAACCACTCTTTCCACGTTTCAGCAGATTCAGACTGCCCTGCCCCCGTCCTTCTGGGATCAGACTTTATCCGTCATCTCAATGAGCAAGGCCTAAGCGTAACTTTCGATCTACACAATAATCAGTTAACCATAGGTCAGGAAACCCACAGAACCATCCAGGTGAACAATGTAACTCAACCAACCCAAACAGTCTACCAGGTAAGGATAAAGGAAACAGTATGTCTCGACAGGCGAACCAAAAATTTGGTACGAGCATACATCCCAAATTTTTCTCTGTCAAACTCAACATCTTTCCTTATAGAGGATAACCACCGACCCTCCGATTCCTTCTACATGGTAGGTCGCTGTTTGGTAGAACCCCAACAAAATGGGAATTGTTTGATACTCATTGTAAACCCTTCAAACACCACCGTTAAGTTATACAAAAATATGAATATCGCTAACGCCTCGCCCATTGCAACCTACACCGAACAAATATCTGCGGTGCACCAAGTCGAAAACCAACCCTACATTCCACCCGAAGCCAACTGGGAGGACAACATTCCACACTTCCCAAATCAGACAATGGACGCAGACATCGCGAGAACCGTTGATTTATCCAAATCCGCACTCTCCTACGAACACAAAGACCAACTACGCAATATCATAAGAGCGCACAGCGCCGCCTTCGTAGGATCAGACGGACATCTGGGTAATTATAACGGACCAATACGCCACAGAATAGACCTTGTGGAAAACGCCGCAATACCATCACGCAAAATCTATAGAGTCCCACTCGAAAAGAGACTAGAAATAGAAAAACAAATTACGCAAATGTTGGAAGACCGCATCATACGCGAATCTTCTTCACCATTCTGCGCGCCAATAGTACTAGTCAAAAAACGCGATATGAACAGTTGGCGATTCACAATTGACTTTCGAGGACTAAATGCCATCACCAAGCCGCAACAGTCAATTCTGCCAAATATCCAGGACATTATAGATTTATGCGCCAACAAGTGCCTCTACTCTTCTTTAGACTTCCAACAGGGTTTTCATCAAATTCCCTTGGAAGAATCCCATTGCGAAAGAACTGCGTTTGCTTGCTTCCTGGGAGCCTTCGAATACATTCGCATGCCAATGGGTCTAAAAGGGGCACCTGCAACCTTCCAACGAATCATGGACCAATTAAAAAAGCAATTAAGCGCCCAGGTATTCATTTATGTTGACGATCTTATCGTTACTTCAGAAACTCCCCAAGAACATCTGTGGGATATAAATGAAGTACTCGGGAAAATTGAGTCCACAGGTATGAAGTTAAAAGCGTCAAAATGCGAGTTCGCGCGCGATCAGATCAATTTTTTGGGATTTGTTCTAAGCAAAGAAGGCATACAACCGAACCCAGACAAGACAAAAGCAATAGACAATTACCCTACCCCTAAAACAGTAACAGAAGTGAAAGCCTTCCTAGGCATGTGTTCTTTTTTTCGACGTTTTATCCACAACTTTGCTCAAATCGCCGCCCCCTCACAAACCTAACCAAAAAGGACACTTCATTCGTATGGACCTCTGACTGCGACAACTCAGTATCAACACTCAAACAAGCTTTGACTTCTGCACCAATCTTGGTCGCCCCAAAATTGGGAAAACCTTTCATAATCGAAACGGACAGCTCGGGAAAAGGCGTAGCCGGCGTACTAAAACAAGAACAAAACAATTGCACCAAAGTTATAGCATACGCCAGCCGCACCCTCAACAGCCAAGAATCTCGATACCCAGCGATAGAGTTGGAAGCGCTTGGTCTAGTTTTCGCAGCTCAAAAATTCAGACCATACATCGATGGCGCAAAAACTACCATCATCACTGACCACGCACCCTAAAAGCTCTATTGCACAGACGGGATCTCACAGGACGTTTAGCGAAATATCAAATAGTCCTGCAAGAGTTTGATATCGACATCACCTACCGCCCGGGAAAGAAAAAATACTGTATGCGACGGGCTGTCCAGGTATCTGCCGCAAGTCAGCGCGATCAACCACAATGACCGCTCCGGAGGAGACTCAATTCAGCTAAAAAAGGTGCGACAGGAACAAAACAACTGCACCTGGATCGCGACCCACAAGAGAGAATTGAAAGAAAATCGTAAAACCCCGGAGTTGTCTGACTACATCCTCATGGATGACGTCTTGTACAAAATTCCAGTAAAATTACACCAAGATCCAGTAATAATACTCCCTGAAAACTCAAAACTAAAATTCAACCTTATATCAAAAATACACAATTCGCAGATGGGAATCGCTCACCTAGGTATCCAAAAAACGAACAACGCTGTAGCAAAAATTGCAATTTGGAACAATATGCTTTAAGATGTTCGAGATTTTGTCACCAAGTGCAGCAAATGCCAAATGCGAAAAGATCCTCACTCGTACAGAACCAATGAACCCCTACACCCACTACAACCGCCTACCCGCCCATGGGAAAGAGTCCACTCAGACATAATTGGCCCCTTGCCAATGACCCTCAACGGTAATAAATTCATCATAGTTTTTGTGGACGCATTCTCCAAATATGTTGTTGCAGAACCTATACCCGACCAAAAATCCGTAACAACACTAACAACCTTCGTAAACAGATTCATATCTCGTTTTGGCCCACCAAACCTTCTGGTCACCGACCAAGGGACAAATTATATGAGTGACAATTTCCAAAAAACTCTGAAAAATCTCAATATTCAACACAAAACCAGCACCCCATACCACCATGAAAGCAACGGACAAGTAGAACGCGCTAACCGCATAATCGAGGAACTGATAGCTATTGCCACCACCCAACGCAACGACGATTGGGATAACATCATATTCCCCGCAGTCCACGCGTACAATAGCGCAGATAACAGCACAACCAAATTCTCGCCGTATTCCGTCATCCATGGTCATGAACCACAATACATATTCAAATTAGCTTTGAACCTACCCGCCCGGAAATTTGCCGATGAAAACGACTACGCCTCACAACTCACAAACAACCTACAATATATATGGAAATCTATAGCAAGCAATATCATCACAGCGCAAACCACCCAAAAACACCACTACGACCTTCGCCAAAGAAGCAAACCTTCAAACTTCCAAATAGGACAGCAAATCCTTATCAGGAAGGAAGTGGGAAACAAAATCCAACCCCGTTTTGAAGGCCCATTTGAAATCATCGACGTGTGCCCACCAAACGTCACAATCAGGCAAGGTCGCAAGCAAAAAACACTCCATGCCAACAGAATCAAACTCTATCAAAACGAAAACCAATCAACCCAACAAAACTCGACAGTCTAACATACCAAATTTTATCCCTATGTACAAACAAAAAAAAACAGCACAAAGCAAAACAAACAAAAAAAAAATATTTCTGACAACTGACGTCACGGCAGGATTACAGACCATTTACCTCCTTTCGTTCAAGCCATCATTCAAAACTACAACCATATTGAACTAAGTGCGTGACATATCGATAGATGAAACCTAAAAACATCATTACTATTTCTTTTGGAAACACATCACACCTCCCACTCTACAAAAAAAAAATAAACAAAAAATGAGAAACCAAATTTCTATTTCAATTTCTTTTCTCTCTCCCTCTCTAGCGTCATCAACTCATAAGCCTATAACCATCAAGAATCCCAAAGCCAAATCTCAAAAAAAAAACAGATCGGGGAAAATAACTCACCGGCAACAAAACGGAAGGCGAACCGGTGCCACGCGAAACCACCCAACCCAACCCAGCCCAGGAGAGAGGTGGACCGTGAAGAAAGTCGAATATGCACAAAAGGCGAGACGCACGGGGATGGAGAGCCGCAACCTCAACCTTTACCTCTGTTTCTGAAACACCCCGGCGTCAACCGAGCGGAAGCCACAAGGACTACCTGCGCCGACGACGATCCGGAGCTGTCCAGTTACTCAGAGGAAACGTGGAGCTGCCGCTCCCCATCTCCCTATGCATCTGCCATACGAGGTCGCTCCTGAGGGCCTCGTGCGCAGATTGGACTCTGAACTCACGGTCCAGCATCTCCCTGACGTTCGGGTCAGGTCCACCGGTAAGCGGAAGATAGGTGCCCGCAGGCACCGGGTGAACCGGATCGTCCGGTAGGGCAACGTCCATCTCGCTCATTTTCCAACAGTCACGGACCCGTTCCATCGTCTCTTCTTCCGCCCTCGCCAAGCACACTCGAACGTGCTCGATGTAATAGTTGGCGGGGGGCCGCACATCCGCCTGCGGCTCTCCCCGCGACTCACCACCCGGCAAAACCGGATCCACCGGCACATAAGACAAGCTTTCCGGCAACTGCCGGAAAACTGAGTGACGAACCGGTACCCCGGTCACCTCATGCCATCTCTGACCCCCACGGACGTCCGGGTCAGGGACGACCTCAGTGGTGTACGCGAGATATCGTACACCGTTTTGCCGGCCTACAAAAAAAAATAAAAAAAAGTACCATCAACCACCAAAGGTAAGAAAAAACACAAGGAGAAAAGCACTTACGAGCAAAACGGGATTCGATTTCTCGGATAGCTTGCGATTCCATCGAGCAGAAAAGATTATGGACCACGCTTAACCAAACACAGAGCACACTGACAACACCACCATGCACACCCACCACCAACCCCCCGCATTTTTTTTTTTCACACCCTCACCTCCACTATGCACGTAGTCCATAATAAGGTCCACAAAACGGACCAAGCAGAGGTCATCCCAGCGACCTCTCTGCACCTGGCCAAACACACCAAACTCCGCATAACAACACTCTCCCAGGAAATCCACAATGAGATAGCAGCGGACAACAACGCCAGGGGACATCGCAATTATCTCCTTAAGTGTTCCTTCTTTCACCTTTCTTTCCCCTTTCTGAACAGGCAAAAACACTATCCTGAGAAACAACGTCGAATGGTACCAAGAGGAACGAGACAAAGAGAACACCAGCAAGTAAGAAGAACCAAAGCAGGTATCACCAGGAAACAAAAAAAAAATTTTTTTTTGGAGTGAAGCGATGAATCGGGAAATCCCAAAACGGAACACCCAACTTTCTCCATATCCATCTATCTCCACTCACAGGGAACCGTCACTACAAGGGAGCTCGATTCAACGCTGAACAATACTCCCAATTTTTTTCTCTTTCTTCCTTTTTTTTTTCTCCCCCTTTCCCTCTCCACCTCAAAAAAAAATTTTTTTTCCTTCTCTCTGTCAAAATTAACTCCAACCTCCCACGACCCTGAATTTCTTTCTACCTCTCTCTCCCTTATTTTTCATTTTTTTATGCTCATTCTACTCGCTAATCTCGATTACAGGGAGAGGACCGCTTGGATTCACCGGACACGAAAAAAAAACCTAGCAAAAGGTAGGTTTATTTTTTTTATACTTTTCCATCTTCACCGCTGCCAACGCGCGCCTAGCAACACTTCCCTCTTCACTTCTTTGGTACGCGATCCAAAGAATTGAAAAAAAAACAACTCACTAAACGCAAAACCTAATAAATTATCCTTCCACCTTTTTCACAAAATCGCACTGGCATGGGTCGGAAATGTATGTAACCGGACCATACCAGGACCTAGGCTTTGTAAGTAGAATAGGGAACTCATCACCTCCTATCAAGTTGTTAAATTGTTGCTAGAAGCCGCGTAACAACGGCCAGAATCCCTTTCTCTTCCTCCCCCATTCTCTCTCCTGTGATCAATTAACGAATTGTATGAGTGAAACTGTACATATTATGTTTGTAACCTTTTTTCTTCCATCTCCACCATACTCTCTCTTCCACCGTAAAATCAACCATGGCGACTACCTCACAAATGGAACAATCACCACGAAGGAAACTGAGCCGAACAACCACATCTACGCGCACAATTCCAACAGTGCGCACCGACAGCAAGCCGACTTCATCTCATCCACGTACTGCACCTACAAACCACCTCAATTTTCATATCAGTTCCGGGGACCGGAACTTTCCCCGAGGGTGGGATGTAGTGATCTTATGAACCACATGTACGTTAACACAAATGTCGGCCCTTGATTGACCCGACCGTCCACCGAGCCAGAGAGGTGGGCGGAACGGAGGATAGGTTGTCAGCTAGGCATATTCTCGAGAGGGTCTCGCTGGGCGCGGCCGCCTGACGGCCCGGCGACCCGAACGACTATTTCCAGCGATGGCTAGGGATTCACGCTTATGAGTATTTCGCCTCCACATGTTTTTTACTTCTATCTATCGTTATGCAACTTCCTCTCCTTATGTATACTGTCAATCTTCGTGTTTATCGCATTCACCGTTTCCGTACATAAAGTGTAATGGTCTAGTGTTTTGTAACCTACGAGTTCGAACCAGTGTTCTGGTGTGGTACAATGAAACGTAAGAAATACCTTGTATTAAGGAATTTTGGAACATGTCGATAGTGGCTGAAAGCCACGGAGAAAATTCTAGGATAAGAAGTTAAGGAGTTATCGGTTGTTAAGAGCGTACGAAAAGGATGACCGAGATTGATCCCCTCGATTCCCAAAACTACCCCTCTTAGTCAACATAGGGTTGAGGTTATTAGTTAACGAAAATGGTTGACCCACGTTAGTGCACAAACAAGGGCCATACCATATCCTTATCGTTACACTCAGTGGCGTTGGTGGATATCCCACCCAATATTCTGAAACGTCAGCTGGTCAGAAATCGCCTATACGATCGCGCCTGCGTAACCCCACAATGCGTAATTTGCCCTCAGGGCAGGGAAGGTGATTGTGCTGCTACAGGTGTCATCTATGTCATCACATGCTAGAGCTGCAGTGAGGAATACATCGGAGAGACAGCTCGACCACTGCATGTGCGTATCAAAGAGCACTTAGATGGTAAGGGAAGGTCGCGTAGTTACACTGCACTGGGGACCCATCGAATTAATTGCCACGAGGGGGAAGATTTTGAGGTGCGAGTGGAGATACTGGCGCGAGAGGCCATGACAAGTGCGCGAAAAGCTCTCGAGGCCTTTTGGATCCATGCGAGAGACCCCAAGGTCAACCGGAAGGGTGACGGTTTATATATAACCCGGGAACTCTAGCCATATATCAGACTTGCCTTCTGATTTTGGGCCGAATTTCTGTTCCACCGTGCCCATCCGTACTCCTACTGATCTATGGTCGCTTGAGGACTTGATAAGGTGCGATACATTGCCTACTTTTCTCCTGCTTATTAGTTTGAAAATTTGAAAGTCGAATTTCTGTAGAGAGTTTACCGCTACGGCGTTTGATCGTGTATATTCATAACCGGATTTTGCTCTTTCAGACTCTGAAGAAGGCGAAACCGCCGAAACGTCAGTCGATTAAAGTCGGTTACTACCTCGTGCCAAGCTGTATTCAACTTCAACAATTTTAGTATGATTACTGATACTGCGCTCCATTCCCGCGTACAGAATTAGCTTTTCTGTAGACCGTATTTTGTTCACAGAAATTACTCTATGCAAAGATCACCAATTTAGGACCATTAGGGCCTTTTTTCGGAAGTCCTGGTTGGTTACGGTTGGTATATCGTAGGCCGGGGGGGGGGGACGTCCGCTTGTATTGCCGAGTATATGCTGAGTGATATTCCCTGTTTATCTAGTCTTCGTCTACATTTCTAAGTGATATTCACTATTATTCTAGTCTTCGACTACGTTTCCGTCCAAGCTGTACTTTTCTAGACATTTTGCGATTAAATTCCCGTTCTCTGAAACGTGTATTCTATCGCAGAAAGTTGGAAAAAGGCTAGTGCTCCTTCACCTTTAGGTTTAGCAGAAATTTAGGAACTAGCTAGAGTTTGTAATAGGTTTCTTGAATTTTCGAAGTAGAAATAAATGGAACATTGGTTAATTATCCCAAATTTTACGTTTTGTGGATATCCGTGGATAATTATTGATAATAGTGATGCTTCAAAGCCTCTATTTTTCTAACTATTCCGAAATTTTTTTTAACTATTTCGAAAAAAAAAAAGATTTTTGTAATTAACTTAAGTTTCTTTCTTTGTCCAAGCTAAAAAAGGCGGAAAAGGGCGTTGATTAAGGTGATTTTGTGGTTGGAACTCACTGAAGTTTTAAACGATGTATGTAATCAATAAATCATTTTCAATAACAATTGATGATGAAAACATGCGACTTTGTGCGAAAATTCAACCTACATTAGGATATTTTATACATAATCATAACAACTTTGATGGAAGAGGGTGGAAGATTTTTTTTCGTAAGGTGGAGTTTTTTTTTCCATTATAAAAACTCAAATTCTCTACTACGACTGCAATTATACGACACAATTTGTGTGGGTTTTCCGAAAAATCGTCCCTCCACTATGTTCAAATTCTCCCCGTTTTTAAAAATTGTCACAATTTTTGGGTTTTTCGAAAAAAAAACTCTCCACTATGCCGAAATTTCCCCGATTTCAAAAATTCTCACAATTGAAATGAGTTTTTCAAAAAATAGTCCCTCCACTATTCCCCAACTACCCCAATGGTGAATATTTTGAAGGTATGGTCGGTTTTTTTTTCTTGAAAAATTATACATTCACTATGCCCAAATTTTCTCCGATGGTAAACATGTTCAATTTAGGGTTGATTCAAAGAAAATTGTAAACGAAATCAAAAAGTGTCGCAATCTAGATGTTTTTTTTTCGAAAACTCATCCCTCCACTATGCCCAAATTTTCGCCAATTCGAAAGATTATCACAATTTGGGTGGGATTTTCGAAAAAAAAAATCGTTTGTCATTGACAACTGACTAGACTTAGGATAGGTAGTTATCAATTAGCGCTCTCGCGCGTTCAAGTGACCCAATATCCCTAAATGTTATCACCTTAGATTACCTCAGGGCCTCTCACGTATCAGCAGCGCATATGTAGGCCGTGGCGAATGTGCGAAGGTTCCTTCAGGAAAGGAGGACCGTTATCACACATATTGCCATTACCATAACGGTTACATGGGTACCCCAATTATATTTACATTCCAGATCTAGAGTGATCCGGATCACTCGCTCCTCTCCTTCTGTTGTTGTCCCAGATTTTTTCTGATCAAATTCTAAAATATTGAAGGTAGTCGTCGAGTGAATGAAAAATTATTCTTGCAATAAATTCGTTTCTCTAATCAGACTCCTTGAACTATAGCAAAATATTTCACTTAATAATTTTGTCTGAACTTACGAGCGTTAGCCCAAAACTAGATTAGTTTTTGTTATAATTTTTTAAAATATGGAGTTACCCCGGAACGCACCAGAAAGGAACGTAGCTCTATTTTAGTGTTCGTGATTGAGGGGGGGGGTGTTCAAAATTTTAGTGTAAAGATATGGCCGAACAAACGTAAAACTCTTAGTTTATTTACACATGCTTTCGAAAATGTCCTTTTTCTATATGAAAACAATCCAATTTTAGTAGCCGGGCAAGTTTCGGCCATGTCCCTAAGGTGTTGCTCAGCATTACTATTTCGGTCTGCATATGCTCGCATTTTTTTCATTGGTTTCATATTGATTATTATCCATGAAAAGAAAACCACATGTTCGACTGAAACGTTCTGGTTGTAGTTGGTGATTTTTTTTGTCTTTTTTTATTCATATTTCTTGAAGACATTGTATCGTCGCAACGCGGCGGGGCGTCGCGCGCGGTGAAAGGGCGCAGCGATATGAAATCTACAGTACCCATGGCGTATCGACTAGAGCACGTTAACCCACGCTAGTGCATTACGACAACAACAGCAGAGAAATGATGCGTCTGATTCCCTGAAGTTTGATTTTCACAGCTAGTTCTTTAATGTGAAAAAAAAACTAAAATATACAGTTAAATTCCAGTGATCCAAATATTCCATCTCAAAAGAAATACATAGCTCAATCGTTTTCGGGCATCTTTCGGCAATATTTGGAATTACGAGTAGTTTTTCAAATCAGAGAATGAAATTTAATAATTACCCGAGCGTTCATTCGAGTCGTATATAGATCAGCTTCTTGATTGCATTCACGCAGAGGAAAATTTTGAACCTATGAGTTCGAAAAAGTATCACTTTATTCGGAAATTTCGAAAGCCATTGCTCAAATTGATGGAGGAGAGGTTCCCTAATCAAATAAAACTTGAATAAAACATCGTTGAAATGAATTTAAAAATTGAAGGGTGAAGGGAGGAGTCTCGAATCGTCGGTCAAAGTCAAAAAAATCACGGAAAAAATGCAAATGAAAAAAAGGAAGTATAAATGAGTTCAAAAATGTTTTTTTCAAACAACGGTAGTACAATAAACTTTTCCTATTTTTTGATTGCCCGACTGTGGTTTTTCTTTTTTTTTCTCCCTTTTTTTCAAAATTTAATTTGCTATTTAAGCGTTCTCTAACTCTGAAAATTTTTACGGTTCCTTTTCCGGTAAACTGTTACAATCTAATCACTCATAAAACATCCGTAATGAGCCTCGTATTCATATTTCTCTTTCGAGAACTGAATATTGTCCACTGTTTACGAAAAAACCTACGTTTTTTTATGTTTTCCTTCTTTTGAGACAAAAAAAAACTTGCGGTCAAATATTTGAAAATATTTCTAGGTTAGAACTAGCAATGACGAATACAATGAGTTAACAATGTCTTCAAGAAATATGAATAAAAAAAGACGAAAAAATCACCAACTACAACCAGAACGTTTCAGTCGAAAATGCGGTTTTCTTCTCATGGACAATAATCAATATGAAACCAATGAAAACTTATAGAACGCTTGTTACACTATTCATTCCTAGTCAATATGTAATAATAGAACTATTTCTGAAAGTTGGGCTCCGCAGAAAAGGTCAAGGATTTGGCATTGCTCTAAAATGTAGTGAAATTGTTTCATTAGATTTGGCTATCGAACAGATTTTCTAAATGTAGTGAAATAGTTGAATCGATTTGGCTGTTGTTGGTATATGAAGATAACATAATCATTAAATGTAGTGAAATTGTTGCAAACGGATTTGGCAGGAGCTCTATGAATTATCACAGTCAAATCACGCGTCAGAAGGTCCTCTGGCGAGCGAATGAAGACAAAAAGAAAAAATAATAAACCTCAGTCAACAATGCTGAACGAAACGTGGCCTTATGGGCTAGAAATACGGTTTCCGAATGCTATTCTGCCTTTTCAGTGTAGCTCCCTTTAAGGTACTAGACCTTCCCTCTTCCCTCACTGATTAGATAAAAATCACGAAAACGAAATGTAACACAATTTATTAGCTACTGACGCTATGTCTTCGTGTCCTCAACGCTTTCACGATTCACATTGTATGGAAACGTTTTTGCTGCTAGAGTTATTCTTGTTCTCATTTGGTTCAATATGCGCTCCAAGAAAAACCCCTTCTGACGCGTGATTTGACTGTGATAATTCATAGAGCTCCTGCCAAATCCGTTTGCAACAATTTCACTACATTTAATGATTATGTTATCTTCATATACCAACAACAGCCAAATCGATTCAACTATTTCACTACATTTAGAAAATCTGTTCGATAGCCAAATCTAATGAAACAATTTCACTACATTTTAGAGCAATGCCAAATCCTTGACCTTTTCTGCGGAGCCCAACTTTCAGAAATTTCACAACTTTTTTCAAGGGTTTCCCTTCTAAAACATCGTCAATCTCTAAAAGTCAAGTTGTTGTTTTTTTTCGAAAACATAGTGGTAGAAATGAGGAGACAACCGCTCCGTTGCTAAGACTGCAAGATAATTTTTGCAACGCGGCTTCCTACAAATAGATGCAAGGCATATACTTTTTGAATTTAAAAGTCGAAAAATGAAGAAATGAGCTTCAAAATGACAGGTTCTAGGCACTATTCTAGACGGGGGGGGGCACGCACCATTCAAGACAGAAATGAAATGAACGGCTAATTGGTGAGACTACCAGTCGAAGTATTTCCGCAGAGCTCTAATAAAAACAATGATTGATAGCGCAGTATCAGCCTCTTTTATCAGAGTTTTTCATCATTTCTATGAGTGAATCTTGGGTGGCCCCACCACGTCTAGGATATACCCAGGGTCAGCCGCTCTAGCCAAACTTCACCGGTTCATGCTGATGTGGCTCGTCTGCGCCGGCCCATATGTCTGTTTCGGAAAAGGAACATTAGTTAAAGGCAGTGTTCACGATGAATAGCGGACTCGAGTTCGACCCAAAAATGGGATTGTTTTGTCGTGAGGTAACTAATAGTGAAGAAACAGCGAAGAAAAACGTCCAGAATAAGTCAAAATAACGGCTTCTTAATTCAGGGCGTGGACGAGAATCATGGGCCCTGCTGATTTCGTCAAGCGCGCGCTAATCGCGAAATCTGCGCGAATCGCGAAATCTGCGCGAATCGCGAAATCTGCGCGAATCGCGAAATCTGCGCGAATCGGTAATGCTGATTGCGGCAGAGTTGCTTGGCAATTTGCCATCGAAACGCGTGCGGCGCCACAAGCTCGTCCGATCGGGGGCGGACCGGGATAGGTAGGCGCATCGGGAGAGCTTTCAAAGCCGTTTGTATTCATTTCTGGCCAGTTTTCGTTGCCTTATTAGACCCTATCCTCTACAGCACCTGCCAACTTAGAGTTTCACACCGAGACCTCGAGAACGAGATTTGTCGTGAACACTGCCTTTAAGTGCGCCAGAAGAGGGCTACCGTAATCTTAGGAATAATGTTATTCGGCTCTCGTAAACAAATTGGATGATACAAAAATTGACCAAGGGTAAAGTATAAAAGAAGTGAAGAGCGGTGTGTCTTGATTCACACACCGTCCTGCTCCAGAGGTCAGCAGTTGAGGATCTGCATGGACTACAAAGCAGGAAAACATCACCACCTGTAGGGAAGATAAAGCGAATTCGGAGTCAGAACTTAGAAAATTTTAGAGCTAACTCGAGTGAGATTACGGTAGCCCTGTTCTGGCGGACTTAACTATCGTTCTTGTAGATTCGGATGCCTGGCTTGCATACGGTGTCCTGAGCATTAAACTGAGGTCCTGCACACTCCTACTGAGATCCAGCACACATTCCATGAAGTCCTGCTCATCCTTACAGGGGTCTTGCACACGTTTCATGATGTCCTGCACACTCCTACTGATGTTCTGCACACATTCCACGAAGTTCTGCTCATCCTTACAGGGGTCTTGCACACGTTTCATGATGTCCTGCACACTCCTACTAAGGTCCTGCACACATTCTACGACGTCCTGCACACCCCTACTGGGGTCCTGCACAGGTCCCATGATGTCCTGCACACTCCTACTGAGGTTCTGCACACATTCTACGACGTCCTGCTAATCCCTACTGGGGTCTTGCACACGTTTCATGATGTCCTGCACACTCCTATTAAGGTCCTGCACACATTCCTTGATGTCCTGCACACCCCTATTGGGGTCCTGCACACGTTTTATGATGTCCTGCACAATTTTACTAAGGTCCTACACACATTCCATGACGTCCTGCTAATCCCTACTGGGGTCCTGCACACGCTTCATGATGTCCTGCACACTCCTACTAAGGTCCTGCACACATTCTACGACGTCCTGCACACCCCTACTGGGGTCCTGCACAGGTCCCATGATGTCCTGCTCACTCCTACTAAGGTCCTGCACACTCCTACTGAGGTCCTGCACACATTCTACGACGACCTGCACACCCCTACTGGAGTCCTGCACAGGCCCATGATGTCCTGCACACTCCTACTGATGTCCTGCACACATTCCATGAAGTCCTGCTCATCCTTACAGGGGTGTTGCACACGTTTCATGATGTCCTGCACACTCCTACTAAGGTCCTGCACACATTCTACGACGTCCTGCACACCCCTACTGGGGTCCTGCACAGGTCCCATGATGTCCTGCACACTCCTACTGAGGTTCTGCACATATTCTACGACGTCCTGCACACCCCTACTGGGGTCCTGCACAGGTCCCATGATGTCCTGCAAACTCCTACTGAGGTTCTGCACACATTCTACGACGTCCTGCACACATTCTACGACGTCCTGCACACCCCTACTGGGGTCCTGCACGGGTCCCATAATGTCCTGCACACTCCTACTGAGGTCCTGCACACCCCTACTGGGGTCCTGCACAGGTCTCATGATGTCCTGCACACTCCTACTGGGGTCCTGCACAGGGCCCATGATGTCCTGCTCACTCCTACTAAGGTCCTGCACACTCCTACTGAGGTCCTGCACACATTCTACGACGACCTGCACACCCCTACTGGAGTCCTGCACAGGCCCATGATGTCCTGCACACTCCTACTGAGGTCCTGCACAGGTACCATAATATCCTGCACACTCCTACTGAGGTCCTGCACACCCCTACTGGGGTCCTGCACAGGTCCCATGATGTCCTGCACACTCCTACTGGGGTCCTGCACAGGGCCCATGATGTCCTGCACACTCCTACTAAGGTCCTGCACACTCCTACTGAGGTCCTGCACACATTCTACGACGACCTGCACACCCCTACTGGAGTCCTGCACAGGCCCATGATGTCCTGCACACTCCTACTGAGGTCCTGCACAGGTACCATAATGTCCTGCACACTCCTACTGAGGTCCTGCACACCCCTACTGGGGTCCTGCACAGGTCCTATGATGTCCTGCACACTCCTACTAAGGTCCTGCACACATTCTACGACGTCCTGCACACCCCTACTGGGGTGCTGCACACGTCCCATGATGTCCTGCCCACTCCTACTAAGGTCTTGCACACGTCCCATGATGTCCTGCCCACTCCTACTACGGTCCTGCGCACGTTCCATGATGTCCTGCACACTCCTACTGAGGTCTTCCACACGTTCCATGATGTCCTGCACACTCCTACTGAGGTCCTGCGCAGGTACAATTATGTCCTACACACTCCTACTGAGGTCCTGCGCAGGTACAATGATGTCCTGCACACTCCTACTGAGGTCTTGCACAGGTCCCATGATGTCCTGCACTCTCCTACTAAGGTCTTGCACACGTTCCATGATGTCCTGCACACTCCTACTGAGGTCTTGCACACGTTCCATGATGTCCTGCCCACTTCTACTGAGGTCCTGCACACATTCTACGACGTCCTGCACACCCCTACTGGGGTCCTGCACACGTTCCATGATGTCCTGCACACTCCTACTGAGGTCTTCCACACGTTCCATGATGTCCTGCACACTCCTACTGAGGTCCTGCGCAGGTACAATGATGTCCTACACACTCCTACTGAGGTCCTGCGCAGGAACAATGATGTCCTGCACACTCCTACTGAGGTCTTGCACAGGTCCCATGATGTCCTGCACACTCCTACTAAGGTCTTGCACACGTTCCATGATGTCCTGCCCACTCCTACTGAGGTCCTGCACACATTCTACGACGTCCTGCACACCCCTACTGGGGTCCTGCACACGTTCCATGATGTCCTGCACACTCCTACTGAGGTCTTGCACAGGTCCCATGATGTCCTGCACACTCCTACTGAGGTCTTGCACGTTCCATGATGTCCCGCACACTCCTACTGAGGTCTTGCACACGTTCGATGATGTCCTGCATACTCCTACTGAGGCCCTGCCCACATTCTACGACGTCCTGCACACCCCTACTGAGGTCTCACATAGTCAACCGACACTTCAGCACATCCTGCGACGCCTTCTTATCGATGGTGCGCTTTGAACGAATACGCGCCGCGGTCAAGTACATCAACCCGCACAGCGTCCTCTTCCGAGCCGGACGTTCAAAGTACACCACCCTGGAGAGCAAGGTGTTTATATGGAGTCTAAGAAAACAATGACTGATAACGAAAAACCCACCATTTTCATAAACTATTCTTGAGAGGCCGGTTTCCAAGTTTCAAACGCCCGTTATGGGCCCAGAAGTCATTATGGTGAGTTCTGACAATTATTTTCGTCATTCCCGTGGCCGATTACCTCTAGTCACAAATTTTCGAGCGATTTGGTCCACGCCTTCCAAAAAAATGGTTTTCGACGGACGGAGGTGGAGGCGGAGGCGGAGGCGGAGGCGGAGGCGGAGGCGGAGGCGGAGGCGGAGGCGGAGGCGGAGGCGGAGGCGGAGGCGGAGGCGGAGGCGGAGGTGGAGAACGTTTTTGCGTACTTTGAGAGGTCATAACTTTAGAAAGCGGGGACCAGTTGGGATGAAAAGTTGCACACATATGTAATTTCTTGCAGCGCGTCGAATAGTGTACAGCTCATACCTCTGTTGACGGTATGAATAGGTGATCTCATTGTAGGGCATCCGCGCGGGAAGAGATCAAAGCCAAATCCTGGTGAGCGCTTCGCGCTCACCACAATTTTCTACGTCTAAATGTTGAAAAAAAAACGCTCAATCTGCTTTTTACAAAAAAATCCCTCCCTAGAAGGCGCTGAACCGGAGGGGTGAGGGGGTGGCCGAGAAATAAATGGCGAAGATCTGAAAAAAGTGATTTCCATCAGCATTGCCAGTCAATATGAAAATTTAGGAGTATTTTCTACGTCTTAATGTCAAAAAGATTGCTAAAAATGTTTACTACAAAAAAAAACTGGGGTCGGAATGCGATAGACCGCAAGAGCGAGGGGTATGTAGCTAACGCAAAAATTAGTGTAAATCTGAAAAATATCTTATCACTAAGCATTTCCTGGCCATTGAAGAACAGAAGAATGCCTATCATGGTAATCTACGATAAATAATGTTTCAATCCGCTAGAATTCAACGAACTCACGTGATTTTGTGGACGGTCTTGTGGACAGGTGAAAATTTAGGAGGTCTTTTCTCTGGAAGGAAAGAGTTATGGAAGCTGAAACTTTGGCATAATGATTTTGACGTCGACAGTCGTACGATAAACAAAAAAAAATCGATTTTTTGGTGGCGTGACATTCGAGCAAAAGTGGCCCACCGGTGGGACACTGTATACGGTGACGCAATATTGCACGCGGTCCGAACGTGCAGCCACCCAAACTTGGCGTGGTCGTGAATGGGTTAACTCGACGAGGACAGGAATATTCGAGCAAGTTCTACCGAAGGCTGTTGTTCATTGATTGAATCCCAACTTCAAGCCAGCCGATGTTCTTGATAATAGAGATCATCGATGCCGATGATGTGGAGTGGGCTCTTCCACCATCAAAAGACAGGAAAGCTCAGGTTCAAAATTAGGCCTCGAAAAAGGGTTTCCTCGCGAAATTTTCCCATAGGTCCTACTACTCCGAACCCAGAAAAGGGTTTAGAGCAGAAAAGAAGACAAGCATATTTTATGTGACCACTGCCTTTAATGTTCAAGAGACATCGAAAGGCTCTCGCAGCAAAGCATTTTGGGGATCTACATTACGAAAAAAAAAACAATAATCCGCAGTTCGGCTTCGTTTATCAAGCGTTTCAAGATGCGATATAGGTACAGAGGGAACGGAACGCACCTATACTTTGCATTCCCAATTAAAGGCAGTGTTCACGATGAGAATCGTTTTTCTGCTTCTCCGCCTATCTTGAAGACGGTTCCATGCTGATTCCAGTGAAGTTTTTGGAATCGTTCAAGACCTTCTAGGAACGGAGTTATGGTCCCTTAAAAATTGAGCTAGGGAAGCATGGTGGACGAGTTGTCCGAGGCTTGTAACTTCCGTCTTTTTCAGCCGATGTAGGCGAGCTGACTTGAGTAAAGAGAGAAGTTGAGAATGAAGGGAAAAACGGGGCTATTGATCGGAAACCATCGCTCATCTCACAATCTCGAGCATTCATTTGTTCACGTCGGTGGGCGTGGAAATTGCATCTGTGGTGTGGCGAGTTGACGGCTGTCCAACTTTGAGGCCCTAGGGGACCGTTCCGAGCTCATTTTTCTTAGTTTTTTTAACGTTATGGTTGCGCTAGGCCCCGCAGCTGCCGATCTCCACCAAAAAATCAGACATGGTTTCTATCGTGAACACTGCCTTTAAAGGTTGGCGCAAACTCGGTGCATGCATGTTATAACACATGGCACCTAGTTTGCGCCAACCTTTAATTTGGAACCAAAGGTATCAGGAAGATCCGAGCCGACTGTATGTGACGCTAATTTTGAAGTATATGTCTGAAGAAACGTTTCAAATTGCATATGTCTATACTGGAGTGAATTTCACGTCCGAGGTTGCAGACAAGCGCTGTCGCAGCTTGGAACTTGACGATGTAGTGCTAGATTATTGATCGATCGTTTCAGGACCCCATGGTCCCAGTCAGGGATGAGCGGAGTTCCGCGTTTCAGGTTTCGAAACCCGCAGTTTCGCGCAATTTTGGCATTCCGCGTTCCGCATTCCGAAAACCGCAAAAAACGCCGTGGAATGCGAAAATATCGGGTCATCTGGGACGTAAGAAAACACTGGATGATCTCTGAATTTTTCCGCGTTCCGCGTTCCGATTTCCGAAACCCGAGAAAATAATAAAACCGATTCCCGAAATTTCATATTTTTATTCCGCTCATCCCTGGTCCCAGTACGATATTGCTTGCACTTGGTCTCGCAACAGCGGTTGTCTGCAAACTCGGACGGGAATTTCAGTCCGATGTAAACAACATGTAGCCGATTCAATTACGGAAATTTCCACCGAATTCACCGTTTTTACCGTATTTACCGAAAAAAATGACGGTAAAATTTTCAGCGAAACTTCATCGGTGAAAAGTTCCGGGAAAAGTTTCCCTGAAAACATTCTACCGAACATCCCTGTTCCACACACTCTAGAGTCATAAAGATTTTCCACGGTATCCTGTTTATCTATTTTTTCACGACACCTTGCATGCTCCACATCAAAGCTTCACTTCTTGCGACGCAGCTTGCTTGAGCGCTTCACGATCTCTACAACGCGGTGCACGCTCTTCATGAAGCCCTACTGACTTTGAACCAAGCGGCGCACTCTGTACATGGTACGCCACTTTTATTTCATGATGGTACGCACGCTAGACGTGGAGCGTAACTCACTTTGTATGACGCAGCGCACGCCCTTCTTAATGCGCTACTCACTTTCACGACGCGGTGCACACTCCACGTTGAACGCTTTTCGCTTTCTGCTGGCTTTCCAAGACTCCACGCCCGCTCTGAATAAGATGTTGCTCGCATTTTACTACGTGGCGCACGCCCTAGATGGAGCCCATTCACTTTTCGCCCATTTATTTCGATTCAGCGCACGCTCCATAAGAAGCGATACTCATACTTCAGGAAGCTGAGCACGACACTTCATAAAGCGCTCCTTATTTTCCATGACGCGCAGTACGCTCTACGTGAAGCAGTATTCACTTTCTACGACGAGGCACTTGACCAAATGAAGCGCTAATCACATTTCATGACGCAGCGTACGCTCTACACGAAGCGCTGCGACGCGCTGCACGCTCTACAGGAAGCGCTTCCCACTCTTTCGGCGCGGCGGCCGATTGAATTGAAGGGCTACTCGATTTCTGCGACGCGGTTTGTAGTCGAATTTATAATGTAATTATTTATTTACATGAGTCCCATCACGATGACATCAGGAATACGTTTATTTCTGAGTTGATAAAACATAACACATCAATCATTGATATTTCATACAAATCGTATCAAATACACCTGGACATGCTACTTGCTGAACGGCAAAAGAAAAACTATGAGACTAGAGATTATGGGCAATTTGGGATGCTGGCTATACTCTAATGTAAACGAAATCTCTGCAGATCTTTTCTCGCCCTCCATCACTGAACTTGAGCGGGTTTCAGACATAATCTGCGTCTCCATAAAGAGACATTACTACAAGTATCCTTATCTAAAAATATCACACGTCACACTACTAGGAAAACAAGAAATGCTTCTCGGTTTTCGAAATCGTTAATTTGGGGGGAGGGGGAGACTGAGTGAGCGGAAGGCGAGGTGTTGAGCAAGAATGAGCACCCTTAAAGGCACCGTACACGATGAAAACCATACTTGGGTTTTTGACGTTTCCGTGTTGTTATATCCCTACATTGACTAAAGGTTGCAAAAAGCCCCTCAGAAGCGTCAACTTTTCATTAAAAACCCATTTCAAGAAAGCTCAAAACAAATTTGAAGTTCCCGCCGACATCTACTTGGGATAGTTGCGCGAAGAACGTAAGGAACAGTTAAACGATTCGTTCCTTGGCGCAGCGTTGGAAGCAATTCACCGAGGAAGCCATTCAGACGAGCGATCATTTTTTCTCGATCAAAATGAAAAACGGTTTAATAACCTGCTGCGTCCATTGCTGTCAGCTGCTTTCGATCGACATCGAACGTGAAATCGAGTGGCGTGTGCACTGCGTTTTGTTCCTTGTAACAACGGATCGACCTCAAGGCCGTCCCCCAAACCCAGGAAGCCCTTTTAAGGTAAGCAAATCTTCATTCAGAGGCGAGTTTGAAACTCCAGATTTCCTGAGTGCCATTGCTATGACCCACTAGTCCGACTGAACGCAAAAGCTGGAATTCGGTTTTCATAGCGTACGATGCCTTTGAAAGGCATTGTCCGCGAGAAATTTTCCGCTCTGTATCTCTATATGTATCGTCGATCACCGGATGGGAGGTAGCCGCGGCGCAGCGATCTAACGTGACATCTTTTGATCGATGTTCATGACTATAATTACCTCCTCGCTTGCTTGCGTGCCACGTGTGTTCGTGGCCGCTACCTCTCAACCAGTGATCGATCATATACGTCATCAATCCACTTCTTTGAGACAAGTATATATATCTTCATTAATCAGCTGAGGTGGCAAATCTTGGATATATATGTACATCTCACTTACTAGAAACTATTTTATCCGCATCGCGACTATTTGGAAAACCATGTTGTCGTTGCTGTAGAGATGAAATTTCTTAGATATTGAATAATGGGCTTTAGATTCGTATTTAGCACCCAAAAGAGCCCCTAGAAAAAAGTTTTGGGCTCAATCAGAGACAATTTTTTGAACATCCTAAAAATTGCCATTCGTATACCTTTTTTTCTTAGCAAGCCTGCCCACTTTCGGGAATCTCAGGTAAATCTCCGAATCATTAGGAGATCTGGAAGGAGGACTATCAATGCTGTGTCCCACACCTACAACTATCAAAACATGGTCTTATAAAAGCTCTCGGCAATGTTAAGATACCCTAGTTAGAGAGAACATTTAAGCCGAGAAAGAGGTCGTGAAAGGTTTCGCGGATGATGCCTTTGAACCATGTGATTTAGCTGTCCTTGTTTAAAATGTCCAGTTCTGACCGCTTGATTGAAAATATTGAGTTAGATCCAAATTTTCAATGTTCTTCACTATCCGCTCTGAACTGGGTGAGCATCGGAGTGGGTTTTGATCTCGTCTATATTTTTGGGCCAAATGTAACTGAAATTCTCAAGCTTTGTGTATTCGAAGGTACGCTGACGGTGGGAACTATCTATCATGTGGAGGGAACAGTGAAGGCGGGGAAAGATTAGGAAATCTATCATGGACAACATCTCTTTGTATCCGCATATTTCACTACAAATCTCTAAAGAAATTGATTACAATACCAAGCACAATTGACCCATGACAAGTGTTTTGTAAGCGCGGAGATAGTCCGAGTCTGGCTAATTCACTACTGCGCCGTTCAATGTCTTTTAGATGATGCAACTTTATCAGGGCGACGTTTCGACCAACTCACCGTCTTCTGGTCTTTGGACGAATTTGTCGAAACGTCGCCCAAATGAAGTTTCACCATCTGAGAAACCCTGAATGGCGCAGAGAATAATCAGCCAGCTTATCAATGCCAAGATATCAAGAAGAACGGACGTGGATATTAGCGGGAAATTCCCGATTGATTCTTACGAGAGACTCAAGAAACTATGCTGCAAAGTAAGAACATATGTAGCTGAGAGTTTGATACTATGCATTAGACTACATAAATAGCTCGAGCTTAAAGTTTTTGAAATATGACCACTTTAATGTAGACAAATTGCTTATACAGCGATGAGACATTCTTCAAACTAAAAGTAAGCCATCTATATTATGCTGATTGCGTCATTTCATAGTAGATTCCTTGTTTTGAGATCAGTTCATCGTGGCTGCCTTGTTCGGCAATGGCACCATCAACGATCACGTAGATTTTGTCCACACCTCGTATAGAGGATAAACGGTGGGCAACTGAAACAAATTCAAGAATGACACTGACATTTATGGAAGTGTATAAGCTGCGTAGGATTCGACCACAGCTATGTTGAGATAACGACTTCATGATATGTAAGATCGAGTGACTTGTAGGCAGCGTCCACGGCAAAAAACCGTGTTCAAGTTTTCACCGTCCATGGGCAGTTGTGTGGCCTCTTGTAATTACAATTTTCAACAAGAATGACATTCAAATGGGTCTGATATGGCCCTATGGTTGGAAGACTGAACCGCCACACATAATTGATTGTGCGGGCACCTAGGCCGAATGGAGGCGGACATAATGCTAGAAAGTATAAGTTGAGGGGAGGGGGAGGGCAGGCAAGACTGCGCGCACACTGCACGCGCCGATTTTGTGCATGCTGGCTCACTTTTGCTATAGGGATATGCACAGTTGAAGTTGCACCCTTGCTCGCAGCAACCAGCAACGCTGCATTGATGGCAGTGGGCGAGGAGGGCAACCGACGCGGCGTGAAAAGCAACGAGGGGGCACGGCAGAGCGTTTTGTCCCCGCAATGGCTCTGCGTTAGAATTCTTTTATACTTCTGTCGTGGAGCGAAGTGGAACTCAACCATATCGACCAAGCGGCGCTGCGGGGCACGTTTAGAGTTCATTGGTCCCGAAATTGTCAATGGCGCCGCGCGCGGCTGTCGCCCCGATACTGTCGCGCCACCTGAGATGAGCAGGTGATGGGGCGGCAGCCGAGCGGCAATGGTGTCAGGAAGGAGGATAACCCTCTGAGCAAGGGTTCGTTACGATCATTACGTTAACATAAGTATGGTGACTTGATTTCTGGGTATTGAACATTGTCAATAGCTGATAAATAAATGAGAACAACGAATGGGGCAATATGCATGCGTCTTCCCAAGCGTCCTCTCGAAGTCCACACGGGATAGATCAATTAATGACGAAATTCGCCAATCACAGAAGGGCTTGGTGGGGACGGGGCGCTCTGGGAGAGGCAGGTATGCATATGACCCATGATGACTTGATTATAATTGTGTCACTGATTTACACTGGTTATGTATGAGCTTCCAACGTAGGTTTCTTTATGGATCAATCAGTGAAAAGAATTGTGTGGCCTTTTTCGAAATAACGGACGTCCGGTTTTTGTTCCAAGTCATAGGCCTTTTTTGCTTGATTGCATGATTGCACTCAAAAACCCTTGTTCGGGAAAATCCTTTCGTTATCGAGTTCGTGGATATTTGGACAATTATCGGATCGATTAATCGGTTTTCGAAAGATTAACTGAGATTTTTCTGTAGTTTTTGATTACTGCTCGGAGCCATTTGAAAAATTTTGTGACATGATACCCAATATGAGCTACATGCGAAGAAAAACCTGGATTATAGAGAATCCCTTCTCTATTTTCATCTTTTAGTTACCTATGTTAACTATTGTTATGTGATCATGTAGATCTAAATGTTGACTCGTTTCTATGCAACCAATCGATGTAGCCAATACCAATCGCAGCGGACTCCTCTCTCACGCTATCTCCGCTGCGGATCTCGATCCCACGTTATCGCCGCTGCGGATCTCGCTCTCGCGCCTGCACTCCTTATCTCCGCAGCAGATCTTCCTGCGTCTCTGCTCGCCCTCCTCGTGGGACGAGTATCTCGCCCACACCTCGGTATCTCTGCGCTCATCCCGAGGGGTATATAAGCAGCGCCCATCCAGTCGGAGCCAGTGCGCCGTCCGCCGGGCTTTTCCTCTACCTTGGTCCTTGGGTCCCACAATATCTCTGGCCTATCCCATAGGCGGTGCTCTCTCTCTCACTCTCTCTCTGGACGAGTTCTTCATGGCAGTAGTCTCTCAATACTCGTTATATTCGCTGCTATTTATTGTTATTAATAATGGTTTAATTACCCAAGTTTGAGGTGAACGCCGTCGACAACCCAAAAGACCCGCGTGGCAACCACAACTCAGGCGAGCACTTCACCACAACCTCCTTCACATAGTGCATCGGCCGGGAAAAAATACTACGCGGAATAATGCGACTTATCTGGACATTCGTCGCAATCATTAGTCGCCTCATATCCCGAGCAACTCGGAAAAGAAAACAGCCGGAAAAAATTCTCTGAGCGGGCTCCGGACACAGCTCACATATATACTAATCCCATATATTTGTCAACTATTTAACCGCAACTCTAGCAGCCATGGACCACAAACAGTTCTACACACAGAATGCAACTTCCTGCGCCCGGCAGAGCCCACTCCACGTAGCACTGAAGTGGGCAAAATTCGATGTCATGAGTGCCACAAGTTCAATTGGGTCTCCCCGCCAACGACAACTTTACCGCAACGGGAGTCAACCTATTTGCGGACGATCGACAACTAACGAAGACGACGCGCACGAGGACGATCGACCATAGCCGACGACGACGTGGACAATGACGACCGACGCCAGCGCGGACAAGGACGAGCGACAACGACGCAGGGACTTCGCCGTATCCCCACCACGCACCTTTTGCCCGTGCGGAGTATGGAGAATCCCTTCTCTATTTTCATCTTTTAGTTACCTATGTTAACTATTATTATGTAATCATGTAGATCTAAATGTTGACTCGTTTCTATGCAACCAATCGATGTAGCCAATACCAATCGCAGCGGACTCCTCTCTCACGCTATCTCCGCTGCGGATCTCGATCCCACGTTATCGCCGCTGCGGATCTCGCTCTCGCGCCTGCACTCCTTATCTCCTCAGCAGATCTTCCTGCGTCTCTGCTCGCCCTCCTCGTGGGACGTGTATCTCGCCGTAGTATCTCTGCGCTCATCCCGAGGGGTATATAAGCTGCGCCCATCCAGTCGGAGCCCGTGCGCCGTCCGCCGGCCCCCGGGCTTTTCCTCTACCTTGGTCCTTGGGTCCCACAATATCTCTGGTCTGTCCCATAGGCGGTGCTCTCTCTCTCCCTCTCTGGACGAGTTCTTCATGGCAGTAGTCTCTCAATACTCTTTATATTCGTTGTTATCTATTGTCATTAATAAAGATTTAATTACCCAAGTTTGAGGTGAACGCCGTCGACAACCCAAAAGACCGGCGTGGCAACCACAACTCAGGCGAGCGCCCCACCACAACCTCCTTCACATGGATATTATTTATTTCGATTTCGAAAAAGCATTTGACAAAGTCATTCACAACAAGTTATTGAATAAACTGACTCAAATAGGCATTCATCCGAGGATCGTTACCTGGATTCAAGCTTTTCTGGAACAACGCACATCTCAAGTCAATGTCAATGGTTCATTTTCTTGTGTTAAAACGGCTCACAGTGGTGTACCACAGGGAAGTGATTTGTCTCCTATTCTGTTTAATATCTATACTTTTGACCTCCCAAGTACTATTGAAAACGTAGGCATCAATTTACAATGTTCGCTGAAGATCTAAAAATCTAAAGTACAGTGGAGGACGGTAAATCAACTCTGATACAGAACTGATAACAAACACAATGTTCTCCCACTATCCTTTCATAAAACCAAGGTTCTTCACTCAGGTCGGTCTAATCCAAAGTCGCAATACTTAATTAATGGACTGCCACTTGAAAAAGCTCATTCAGTTAGAGATTTGGGATTTCTCAAAGATTCTAACCTTAGTTTTGATAAGCGTGTTGATAGTATCGTAGCAAAAGCCGAACATAAACTTTTTCTTCTGTTCAAGTCATTGAAAACAAAGGACCCGTCATTACTCATTAAGGCGTTCAAAATTTACGTTCAATCAATTTTGGAGTATGGTACATGTATTTACTTCCCCCACAAGAAAAGTTATGTTAATAAATTAGAACGAGTACAAAACAATTTCACAAGAAAGGTTTTTATAAGATCTTTGGATTTCACTTATGGGAGCATTCCTCGTAGTACTGTTAGAAATGGTATGCTAAATTTGGACACACTACAGAACAGACGCAGAAGGAATGACCTTATCCTGGTATATAACATAACCCGGGGCAGACTACGCCTCAAAACTAGTTTATTCTTCCAACTGGTTGAATCTAATACGAGAGGGGAAAGATTCGAGCTTAAACTTCGACAGCCGCATGCTTCCGTTTGGGGAAACTTTTCACGTTTAGGGCTGGCATGGAGTATGTGAAGATGAGCAGATCAATGCACGTTTCGCATAACTTTGCTAAATTCAAAACAGATCTTAGAAGTTACCTGCACCGATGAGAAACTATTTTTAATTCTACTCCTCGGTCCTCTTGGCCTTCACGCTGTTTTATTTATTCGTTTAATCGGCTCATTTCGATTTTTTACATCACTTTTTCACCTGCCCGCTTTACTTCACATCTTTTCACATGCATTATTGCATGTAATAAAGTTAAAGTTAAGTTATCGTCACATGAAATCGATCGATTTTGCAAGGATCAAACGTTTCAGTTTTCCGATTCAGATGGATGCTAGCTAAACTGAGCAGCTCTGATTTCCGTACAAATCAAATATTCGAAAAACTTCAATTGTCGAACCAATTACCTATTTGGAAAGCGAATACGTAATTTTCTAAACGGAACAAAAAGCGGGTAAAATAGCAACTAGCTTCCAATTATGACACTATGTGAAATCTCATATCTGTAGACTGTTATTTCCTTTTATTTTTAAGGGAAAGAATGCATTAAGTTGTTGCGAATTCCAGGGCGTGCGGAACATTAGCAATGGTAATAGCAAAACAGCGTGGACTAATCTGCAATTGTGCGTCATCGCATTGAGTTGACGCGGCCTGTTTGGAGAGCGGGGCGGCGCGGTGTGTGGCTTCAAGGCTGACGCTCGGCGACCACTCGGCGGTCGGTGCAACTCTGCAGACCCCTTATGAAACTCGGTCTTCTTCCAATCTGGGTCCATCTACACCCATGACATTTAAAGCGAACGGAGACATGTGTCTTGAAAATGGAGACATGCGTCCGAGATCGCGGAGTATTATTCGATAGCTCGCTTAAAGGCAGCACACACGCTCCTAAACATGGCCGAGATCACAGCATAACTAGGTCCGCACTACCCCTATCGAGACGTCAGCGACGTTTGAAGAGCTGAAAAACATCCAGGATGACATTATTTGAGCAATCATGTCTCACACACCCGTATTTTCTCATCCCTTTCCGTAACAGAATGCAATGTTAAACTTGAGAAAACATGTGATATTCTCGTGTGAAAGCGCTATTAAAAGGGAGTGCACGAGAGAAACAGATCAGTTAACCCGAATATGACATGACTATTTACCGATGAAATCCTCCATTTGAAAAGCCAGCCGTAGTAGAACGGCGTCCTTGAAAATGGATGGGAATTACTCGGCATTAAGAAATGTTACAGTCAGGTGAATCAAGCTGTTTCTCTCGTATACTAATTTCAATTATCACATGTTTTCTCAAGTATCAACTCTCATTCTGTTACTCGAAGGGGTGGCAAAATACGGGCGTGGGAGACAGGGTTGCTTGAATATTGTCATCCTGGATATTTTTAGCGCTCCAAACAACGTTGACGTCTCGATAGGGGCCGTGCGGGCCTATTTATGCTGTTATCTCTTGCAAGAAACCATAGGCTATTTTTCCAAATTTTTGAATGGGTACATCTGTCCAGCAAAGAAAAACGGCGAAGAGCCTTTTTGAAACCGCAACTTGTGAAGGAAGTCAAGGTTGAAGGTAGTCGACAGTGATGTTTGAATTCACGCCATGTCGGTTTTTTGAATGAAGCTTTTTTTGGAGCTATAAGGCAAGGAATCCCTTCATCAAATTATGGCTGCCAGCAAATTAAGCCATCTGACCGACGGATGGCTTGTCTCTTTTGACGAGATTTGAGACATTCAACCTGCTATATCTTCACAGTAATGCGTTGGTGACCCAGCAAACTCTCCCTGCCTTCGCAGACGGTTCCAGCTGTCTTTGAAGGCAGCGTCTGCGCAGAAAACCATACTTGGTTTTTTCTTCTCAATCCAGCGTTTGTACCAAGAGGAGATAGTTGGCAAAGCTTGAGACCCCAATGTCACCTGATATCTTGGTTGGAGAGAGTTCAACAAACATTCAAAAGATTACTACTTTATCGAGCCTTCCCAAATCCGATCTAACCCGCGAAACTTCTACCTTATAGAGATAGTCTCCGCATTCTCAATACGAGAAGATTATAGCAGAGAAGAGTAGAGCATTATCTAATGCTAAGTTATCCAATTATTCGTATAGAAGTAAGACTCAGAGCTAACAAATATATACTGGGTCTTCAAGCCATGCAATGGTGGTTTAGCAGTCTATCATCTTGATCTGAAAAGTCAGTCTTTGAAGGTTGTGTCCAACTCACGCTTCACCAGGAGTGCGCGATGGCTGAATCAGCTTACCATAGAATTTATATCCTGCCAAAGTATTTTTGTGCGGAGTTCCGGAAATTGAATGTTTCAGATCTTTTGAAAAATTAATACATAATGATTATTTGTTTTTTACTATTACACTTTCGTATTCAGGAGCAAATGCACTGTTGATTATAGATGTTCCGCAAGATTTAATGGTTTTTTTCCTCAAGATGATTTCTTGGATATATGTATACCAGTTTCGTCTCACACCGCTTCGCGGTGTTCAACGAAACTGGAACTCGCGCCGCTTCGCGGCGCTCGCACATGCACTCACGCCGCTGCGCGGCGTTCGATTTCCACCCATTATAAAGACCGAGGCTTTGTTGAAGATCTTTGCAGCTTGGTAGAAGTGAGCGTCCTTTTTCCGACCATCGCTATCAGAGGTGATATTTCGCCATAATCGACAGCCGCAACTGGTGTTTTGTCAAAATGTAAAGTTTTTAAGTAGTGCCTCGGAGTTTGACTGCTTTCTGAAAAAAGCTTTCAGGATTGTGTAAAGAAATCAAGTGTAAATGGAAAGTCTGATCAGTTTGCCTCAATGTCGCCAATCGGCTGCCTTTCTCATTCATATGAAGAGTCAAAAATGGTAGTTGATGCTCAAAATGCACTCCCCTCTCCTTATTTGCCCTCTGCTACAAATCTCGCAACTTATCTGTTCGATTTCTGTGAAAGCATTTCTTTCAATGCAGGTAGTTTTAAGAAAGTCATCAGATTCCTCAAGCTGCCACACGAAAGCATTTTGATATTATACCCACAATCTCACTGATGTTGAGCGCTCGCTCCTGCAGCTTCTGTACCTCTGCCTATGAAAAAAAAATTCCACTCAATTTTCTCAAATCCCTATACTTCTTCAGTAAATGTGTGCGCAGACTCATTTAATTTCTAATAATTTCCCGACGTTGTGGGCGCTCCTTTTCAACCCCTATACAACTTCAAGCGGAGACCTTAAACGGAGGGATCTGCACACCCTTCCATGACCCAATCGGTATCCCAAACGTTGTTCTCGCTCCTCCTTATTCATCATACACCTTCCGAAGTGGTGTACGCACACTTTTTCCAGCTCTAGTAACTTTTCTCAACGATTCGATTTTCCTTAACCCCTATACACCTCCAAAAAATAGGATGTGCACTTCCTTCCAAGCTCAAAACACTCTCCCGAACGTTGTGCGGGCTCCTTCTAAACCCATACACACCTTTTCTACTGGAGTGTACACACCCTTCTAATCCCAGTCACCTTCATCGACCGTGTGAGCGCTTCTCTTAAACCTCGTAACCGTACTCCCTCCAGCGGCACATCGCGCACCTCCTGGACCCCTAATTACTTCCACGACGCTAAACGTGCTCCTCCTGTACCCTTCTCCCTACCAACGACACTGCACACACTTTGTGAACCCCTATTCATCTTCCATGACACTGTGCGCGCTGTTCATAGACCACTTACTCGCTTTCCACGGCGCTGTGCGTGCTCCTTCTGAACCTCTACTCGTTTTCTACGACGTTCTCCAAATTGGCGCTCTCTACTTTATGACAAAAATTCTGGAATTTCTGAGTGTCATTTATTCACCCGTGCATGCGTGCATACGCACAGATAGTTTCGCAGACCCACACTATGGCGAAACATACTGTGCGAGAATGGAGATAGGACTGTGCACAGCAATGTGACATGTAGGTAGATTTATAAAGTCTATGATACTCCACCCAATACTCCTTAATACGATCTACTTCAATGGGAAGCTAAAAAACATCATATGCAACAGCTTTAGTGGTCAGACACATCACCACGCCCATTAATATACATGAGGATTAGGATAAGGGCGAGGATTTGCTGGATTCGCGTTTGCTTTCGTTAAAACAGGTCAGACCGCGGCTACTTTCTATTTCCAATGACTCGAACCTTACGGTGAACCCGAAGCCCCGCCCACTTTCAAAAAGTAACTCGTGGTGGTCCTTCAGCTCCATGCACGTTCTAGGCGTCACTTTGATAGCTAATGTGGTCATTTCTCGATTTATAAGGAAGGTAGCCAAAAGGAATAAATACGCAACAGCTAGGGTGGTCCCACCACGATCAATAACGAAGTTAGCTCGAAGGACTCAATATGCAACGGCTAGGGTGGTCCCACCTCGATTCATTACGAAGGTAGCTAAACGGACTAAATACGCAACAGCTAGGGTGGTCCCACCGCGATCAACAACGAAGTTAGCTCGAAGGACTCAATATGCAACGGCTAGGGTGGCCCACCTCGATTCATTACGAAGGTAGCTAAACGGACTAAATACGCAACAGCTAGGGTGGTCCCACCTCGATTCATTACGAAGGTAGCTAAACGGACTAAATACGCAACAGCTAGGGTGGTCCCACCGCGATCAACAACGAAGTTAGCTCGGAGGACTCAATATGCAACGGCTAGGGTGGCCCACCTCGATTCATTACGAAGGTAGCTAAACGGACTAAATACGCAACAGCTAGGGTGGTCCCACCTCGATTCATTACGAAGGTAGCTAAACGGACTAAATACGCAACAGCTAGGGTGGTCCCACCGCGATCAACAACGAAGTTAGCTCGAAGGACTTAATATGCAACGGCTAGGGTGGCCCACCTCGATTCATTACGAAGGTAGCTAAACGGACTAAATACGCAACAGCTAGGGTGGTCCCACCTCGATTCATTACGAAGGTAGCTAAACGGACTAAAAACGCAACAGCTAGGGTGGTCCCACCGCGATCAATAACGAAATTAGCTCGAAGGACTCAATATGCAACGGCTAGGGTGGTCCCAACACGATCGCAATGGTGTGCGCGCTCTTCCTGAACCCCACTCACTTTCCGCGACTTTCCTAATGTTTTGTTGAAACAATAACGCGCTCCGACTGAAGGTGAAAAATTTTGCGGGAAATTTGAACACCGGTCAAACAGACGTCGGTCGGACGTGCCAGACAGTCGGACAGACACACCACGCCGCTTATAATATGTAAGGAACGGGAGGTTTACACAAACAATTGTAATGGATTTGCAACCAGTGTTACCAGTGGTTCGGATTTCTGCTCTAGTTTCGAGCCCTTTTAGTGTTCTTGTTTTATTAAAGTCGCTGTTTGTAGGGCATGCCATGAAATTCCGATTTTTTTCAGGAATGGTGCCGACTTCTGAAGTGAGGGTTGTCCTTGTTCCCTCACCCTTCAGAAGAAATCACTTATTTACATTCCCACGGCAGCTTGGTTAGTTTACTAGTTCCGCGAGAGTAGTCCAGTAAGCCCATGATCCGAGGTTCCAGTAATGGTGTCATGCGTCATATGTAGCTGGCTGACACGGCCAAGCTCAGCTTAGTTGGCATGTATTGTGAACACGGCCTATATGAAGCATGAGAAGTTTTAGTCTAGTGATGACATCCTCGATACGCATTCTCAGTCTTAGCGGTTGCTGGTGATTGGATTTCTCAGTTTAGCTCTCTTTTACAGCGATTTCTTTTTCTTATCAATGATTTGTTTTTCTGGTTTTGATTATATATTTCTAAATTGCAATCTCCATGGATCTGTTCCACTCGGTGTTTCTTCTTGTATAGACCAGTACATTTGAACGTAGTAAATAAGTAAATAAACAAATAATAAAATAAATAAATAAATAGATTAATAAACTCGCAGAACCTCCGTTCCATAAATATACGAACACCCCCAAAATTGAGGTTTCTGAAAGTCGCAGCAATTTCTGAGATACAAAAATGTTACCACTGTTTTCTGCGACCCTGAAAACCGTAGCTTCGTTGATAGTTAGCTTTCTTGAACATATTTTATGCACCTACGGGGCCCTGAACATGATTTTCAATCGTTCCATAAATATACGAACACTTGCAGAATCGTGATTTTTTACAAGGATTTCTCAGAAAACACTTTCATTTCACGCTTTATATTGATAGACCGATCATATGTAAATTGTCAGCATCCAATCATGACATGTGGTTCCACCTTCCTTGGAGAGGAACAGCAGTGAGCCAGGCTCGCTAAAGTGTGTCCGAATGAGACTGGTCAACCATGCGGCCGGCGTACGCGGCAGGAGGCTGTGGCGTATGAAGCTCTCGGACAAGCATGCGAAACGACAGCGAGCCTTCCCCAGCAGTCATTGACTAGGAGGGAGCCGGCAGCGGCTGTCAGCAAGCCAACTTTGTTGATCAATCAGCGCTGCTGTCGAGGGGAGAGGGGTGGCAGCGGTTTGAACACTCGTCTGACAATGAGAGCGGCACACGCGACAGCCGCCTGCCACACACGCCGGCTGCATGGTTGACCAGTCTCATTCGGACACATTTTACGTCGGTAGACAAGGTGTGCGGCAAGTTGCTGGTGAGTCGGAGCGCCCCGCTGCTTGCATTTTCTCAATTCTGCAGATACGCATGCTAGTCTGGGTCTCCCTTGTGGAACGATTACCTCCACTTTCAGGGAGATTTTCAAGCTGCATGGTGTTCAACTCCAGCGTTATTCAACATCTTTCATGCAGCTCTCCGGAACGGAGTATTCCATGTTCAATCCACAGCGACGATAACATAGACAAAAACTCGATGAAAGAAGCCCCTTACTCGGAGGAGCATCGTTGAACCCCTAGGTCCCAATTCACTCGCCTTAGAGTGAGCATGGGTTATTGGGTTTTTAGTTTTGTTGGGTTCAGGACTTGGTTTTCCGCACGTTTTAGCACCGCGAAACTCCCTAATTTAAATTTCGATAAATACTTGTAAATATTTCACAGCCATCGATTTTTTCAAGGACCCCACCCTATGTAGTGTTGTTCGGCTTAAGCTGCGTCCATGAAATTTTAGGTGCGTTTTCACATGTGGACAGCCATACATAAGGAAAGACTTACATATTTTCTCGCAAGGGGAGGGGGTGGCTGAGCAAATCGCCCGATTTATATACATTCCATCCGACTCCGTCGGATGGAATGTATATAAATCGGGCGATTTGCTCAGCCACCCAACCCCTTGCGAGAAAATCGCCCTAGCATGGGTTTCATCTCCGCTTTTTTCCGGACGCGAACAATGATAAAAGCAGCCACAATAATTCCTGAAGCTTGTGCTCGTACTTTTCTATAGGGTTTTTGCTGATAAAAACCAGAAGTTTAGTGAGCGTGGAATTATGATGCTGCCTGAAAGGTGGCAAAAGGTTATTGCTTAGAATGGGCAATACATTACAGAATAAATTTATTTCGTTCCATGAAAGAGTTGTCTTCTATTTTCTAAAAAAATCCGCTATCACTTACTCTGCCAACGCGCAGCAAGATGCCTCCGAGGGCGCGGACTGAAACGCCGCCCCATTCCATGTAGCGAGAATTTACGGGTTTTAGCTACGATAGCTAAACGATAGCTAAAACCCGCATATTCTTGTGTCGAGGCTATAAGGGTGCGAATTCTGTTCGTATTCTACGTAAAAACGGTGGCTAAATTCGAACCATTGCTCTCTCTGACGCTAAACCCGTATATTCTCGCAATAATTTTGTAGCGAGAATCTACGAATTTAGCGATAGCCTGTGCTGAAATGCAATCTCAAACCCGCGCTGGCTACGCGGAACGCAGGGATGCCGTTCGAACAGTGTTGGCCCAGTCAACTAACGGAGTGATTACTCCAGACTCTGTGGCTGGTCGTGGAGGGTGACCCGGTGTCGCTCTCTGGAAGACCTTGCAAGGGATAATTTTGACCGCTGGTATGCTGCAGGCCGTGGAGAAGAAACGGCGATGCGCTCGATCGCAGCGGGGATCGTCTTTCTAGTACAGATCAAGACTGGGTGGGTCGATCAACCGTGTGCTGCAACGAGAATAAGCGTAGAGTATGCGGGTGCTGTAGCTAAAATTTCACCAACTGAGGCTGAACTTTCCGTAATTTACGTTAATTCTCGTGGCAAAATTAGACTAGATGCCTCCGAAACCCTTGGCATCTCTGGTTTCCGTGTGAGGCATCTAGCTACGCGTTGGCAGAGTAGTTGTCAACCCAATATGTTTAGTGCTGTGTACGGCCAAAGCATTTTGCTCACGCCACATTTTGATTACCACGAGAGGTTTTTGTGTCCGCTGTTGGAGTTCCTGTGAAAGCAGCGGGGTGCCGCGGCCGACCCCCTCGCGTGGAATGCGGCCCCAAATATTTAATTGCCCAGGATTCGCCGCTATACATTGCTTTCCAAACGTCAGACCTTGAAAAATTCTCTGTACCAACATGTAGTCGTTGAGAAGAATGGGCGCAGTGAGGTCGAATCCGATTATGATAAAGCTGACACGGATAATGACGAATCTACTTTCGGAGAGGAAGATGTGTCGGAAGACGACAACGAAATAGTAGACTGAACGCGTGTCTATAAATGCGCTGTGTGATTAAAGCAACCATATCGGTCGAAGATTTCAAAAACGTCTTTGTTTTATGGTCACCACAATAATTTGTTGTATTTTTTTCGATCTGAAGGTTTACTTGTACCGGTCCAACTGCTCATGTCAACTATTGGTTTGAAATTTTCCAAAACCGGTAATTTGCTTGTTTCTACAAATAATATATTGAGATTACATTTGATTTTAGAATGGTATTTGCTTGAATACACGGAGTTGAATTCTCGGTACTACTGAAAAATTTTCCTATCCGTTTTTTCATCCGAATTATCCGGTGGATCCGATTCTATCCGATAACCGATCCGGTCAAGAATTCTCGTTTCGGATAGGACCCGTTAGTCAAAATTCTCGTTTGGGCCAGTATCCGTTTTATCCGATGAGCCGGTTTTGCACAATCGGCAATATCCGAAAATCCGATCCGACACGGTTTTGGCCATCGGATGGAATGTATACTGATTTAGTTGGGGGCTCGGACCAAAGTTGGGTTGTATCACACCTCGCGCCGTAGCCTGGTTCGTATATTTATGGAACGGTCAAAATTTATGTCCTCGTCGTGTAGGTATGTAAAGTACCACTAAAAAAGCTGACCATAAACAGAACTATGGTTTTCGGGGTAGCAGGAAATATTGGTGACTCTTTCGTAGCTCAAGAGTTATGGGAAGTTCCAGAAACTGCTATTTCGGGGTGTTCGTCAATTTATTAAAAGGAGCGTACAAGAGATGACCCGTATTTCAGCTCAGTCCTCTGGATCACCTGTTTTTTGTCTATTGATCTGAACAGCCTCAGCTCTTCCAATTTTGTTAGGAAAAATATCACAACTTCCACTGTGGACACTGTCTTTCTCGCAAAAAAAAAACAAGAATTGTTACTCACTCTGAACGCAAGTGCATGTCTTGCCAGCTTTTTCCAGTGCCAATTGGACAGCCTGTAAGTGACAAGTTTCCACTACGAAAAACAGAAGATGCTCTGATAGGCTGACGCCAAAAGATTGTGTTGTCCCAAAACCACGGCAAACGTTGCTCGTGTAGGCCGGGCAGAATTTGAGATAAATCATACCAAAGTTCAAGTCAAATGTACATATTTAGCGCTAACCTTTTCACTGGTACTATCCAAAGCAGCAGTTGCTTCGTCCAAAAGGAGCACAACGGGTCGTCGAACGATGGCCCTTGCTATGGCGATTCGCTGCCTCTGACCACCGGAAAGCTGTGCACCGAACTCTCCAATTTCTGTTTCATAGCCCTATAAAAACAGAATATCACATCATCAACCCAAATCCGCTCAAAAATACGCTGACTGTAAAAGGCTCAGAGCGGGACTCGTCCCGAATCGGATTGGCATCATACTTGTTCCAGATGGAATTTATTTCGAATATCCGACTTTTCGACTATAGTCGGATATTGCACATTTTCGAATATTCGACTTTTCGACTATAGTCGGATATTGCACATTTTCGAATATTCGACTTTTCGACTGTAGTCGGATATCACACCTTTTCGAATATTCGACTTTTCGACTGTAGTCGGATATCACCCTTTTTCGAATATTCGACTTTTCGACTGTAGTCGGATATCGCCCTTTTTCGAATATTCGACTTTTCGACTGTAGTCGGATATCGCACTTTTTCGAATATTCGACTTTTCAAATAAAAAGTCGACTTATTCATCCGACTGAAACAGTCGGATATTCGTCCGATTATTCGATTCGGAACATGTAAACTATGCAGTACACTTGTTCCAGATGCAATTTATTTCGAATATCCGACTTTTCGACTATAGTCGGATATTGCACATTTTCGAATATTCGACTTTTCGACTGTAGTCGGATATCACACCTTTTCGAATATTCGACTTTTCGACTGTAGTTAGATATCACCCTTTTTCGAATATTCGACTTTTCGACTGTAGTCGGATATCGCCCTTTTTCGAATATTCGACTTTTCGACTGTAGTCGGATATCGCACTTTTTCGAATATTCGACTTTTCGACTGTAGTCGGATATCGCACTTTTTCGAATAACCGACTTGTCGAATAAAAAGTCGGCTTTTTTATCCGACTGAAACAGTCGGATACTCATCCGATTATTCGATTCGGAACAAGTATAATTGGCATCCACGATTCTTCGGGCCACTTTGACTTAATAGGGCTTGCTTTGACTTCCCTGCGAGGTTTTTTAAATAGTCAAGTGTCGCTTGCGCAAACGTCGCCGTCGGACATAAGGAGCCGAATAGACTCCCGCAGCTGAAAGACGCGGCAGCGTGCAATGCTGGGGAATTGATCGTGCGGCGCTGCATGATCAATACTCCTCCATTGCATGCTGCCGCGCCTTTCAGCAGGGGGATTCTAATCGGCTTCTAACGCGCGCCCGGTGAGTCCATGCGTAGGTGCCGTTGATGTTGGACGGCCAGCGTCCCTCGCGTTAGGGGTCGTTTATACTTCCGCCGCCGAGCGGCGCGGCGGGTGGAATTCTATAATATCGGTAGTATCGCGCCGCGTGATCAATATTACAGGGATGCACTGTGCCGCGCCGCTTGGCTGCTCAAGTATATACGACCCCTTAGGCGGCGTTCAGAGTTTTCGCGGGGCGACTCGATAGTACATATCAGTGCGACACGAAAATCGCGTAGCGTAGGAATCAGTGTGTGAACGGTGGGCGAATACACGCCATTGCGTACGTACGCAATTTCGCGTAAGCAAGCAACAACATTTCTTAACTACAGTTAGCAACAGTTCTTCCCTGTTTGTTTGAGTAACACTGGTCCTAAAAATGCTCATTTTATTGTATTCGTTGTCAGATTTGCATGCGCTAATGTAAAAACCTCGAAGGAAATCAGCAACGAGCTTGCCTTAGCGCGACGACCTTCGCGTTGCAATACAACGCGTCGCGATCGACGCCGAGCGATTGCCATTTGCACGTCATATCCGAAGTATCGCGCCAATTGACTGTGAACACCTAGCGACGACGCGACGCGACGTCGCTTGATCGATACGTAGGCGATTTATAACGCCGCGCCGCGGACGAACTCTGAACGCCGCCTTAGTGCTCTATAGCCAGCGCCATAGCTTCGTTGGGGTGGAGACAGCGGTCCGAGAGGCGAAGGTTGTTAGATAGGTTGACGGACAAAAAAGGTGGAGGTTGCTTTCTCACCCAAATTTGAAGAATGAACATCATTTTTACCTCCTCATCTTTTCGGTCTTCTCGTCTTTTTTGCGCCTCAAACTTGATGAGGTAACCTGACCTCTACCAAGAAATTACAGGCTTCCCGCCGGTAACATTTCTATCTTCGGAGAAGGATATTAAGCTAAAGTTTTTTTTCCGATCTTTCCGTGAAATCCTTCGACGGAAAGTATTTAGAGCTTTAGAACTATGAACCAAGTTCGGCTTGCAAAGTGTCAGTTCTCCCCTTACCTTTTTGCCTTTTCTCCCCTCGAAAATAGTCCTTTGGTGAAGGTTGTTTTTGGAATCCCTATAAAATTCTGCACCGAATAGCGTTTTCGAGTTCAAAAAACACGTTCTCTTTCTTGCAGCCGATTTCGGTTTATAAAGTGCATTTTTTGTGCCTGAAGTTATCGGTTTTTCGTTCATAACTTTTTTACGCTGTGAGACGAAACTTTGGGGAAGGTTGTTTTCGGAATCCCCATAGAGATAGTGTAAGTTTGGAAAATTATTTTCTCGATCCTTCAGCCTAATTCATTTTACGAAACACCGGTCTTTCGCCTATAACTCTTTAAAGGCAGTGTTCACGATGATCATCCTCGTTGACTTTCCACAGTAAAATGATAGGGGAGAAGGATCCTAGGCTCCCAGTGCCAAAGGAACGGTAGAAAACGAGCCAGGAGTGGCAAAATAACGGCTGCAAACAAGCGTTTTGGTGCCCCAGACACGCCCCGTGCCCCAGATCCGCCCCTTGAAAGGAACAAATGGAAACTCAGATTACAGGAATGATCAAGTGAAGGAAGTGCTGATAAGTGAGCTGTTTGCTTCATTGCATTGATAGGTATAATCCTTTTAGCGGTCAACTCCTCCACGCTCAAAAATCAACGTAAACAAGGGAGAGCCTATTTTGGCTCAAAAACGCGTCTTTCGTGTCCTTTTTAAAGGCAGTGGTCAAGATGAAAAACGTCATCGAAAAAACTACAAAAATCAGCTCGGATCGAAAACAGCTGAAAAACTAAGAAAGTAGAGCGGTGAAAAACAGTCTAGAATTAGAGTTTCCAAGGCCCAAAGATGCCAGTTTGTGCACACGTGCACAGCGTCGTCAAAAAAGATCGCGGTCTCACGCCGGGCAGTCAAAAATCATCGACGTTCGGAGGAAGAACTAAATGCAAATTCACCTAATAAAAACGGTTGAGCAATGAAAGAAAGCACCCCAATCAATGTTTCTGACTATATGTGTACATAAATCCGAAGGTTCATTGATTGAAACTCAATTTGAAGCCAGCTGATGTTCTTGATATAAGAGGTCATCGATGCCGATGATGTGGGGTATGCTCGTCCACTATCAAAAGACATGAAAGTTCAGGCTTCAAATTTGACCCAAAACAGTGGTTTTTTCGCGATTTTTTCTTATTTGTCCTACTACTCGAGACCCAGGAAAGGGTTTAGAGAGAAAAAGACGACAAGCATATTTGATCGCGACCACTGCCTTTAAGCATGCCTTGCTATATAGGGCACCAGACCTTCCGTAAACCGTGGAGATATCGGAAGTGAAATTTATCGTGAACACTGCCTTTAACCGTTGAAGGTAGAGTTCTGGTGAAGGTTGTTTTGAAATCCACTTAAAATTTTGCGTCGAATGTTATATCGGTTACCTAACTTTGCTTGCCCCATAAGCCAGCCAGGTCGGTGGAGCCAAGCCCCGTTGTTGGTTCCTGTAGAACTCTGTGTCTCCAATTTACACCATAGAGGCGAGAGCACCCTATGGAGATTTTTATGGAGTATACATAGTTGTGACATTCGAGTAGATTCGAATCGATATATTCGAATAATTGTCATTCGAATACGTACTCAGACATTCGCTCGCATCTTGCCTCTGAGGGCGTTCTCGGTTACGCCCCATTTCTCGCGAGCGCTAGAAAATTCCGATATCGGGTCCGGCAATTTCGGGGCGTGGCTTCAGGGCGACTCTGAAAAAAGTCGGGTAAAGGCGACGAGGATCGCGACTTGCCTCTGACATCGTCACTGACCTCAGACGGCCTCAGAGGCAAGACGCGAACTAATGTGTGAGTGGGTTCACACGTATTGATCGCGTCAGATCTGTCGACACCGACGCCGGCGGATTGGTCGACAAATTTTCTACTTTGCTCCGGGAATTTTTGCAAGCGATCTCCATCACTGCTTAAAAAAACCTTGACTAAGTTATATTTCTGTGGTTTGTACAACGAATTTCTCATAATTTTCTGTACCCTCGTTCTTCTAGAAACACATACTTTTTTTCGTTCCAGAAATGCGCTATCCCCCTTGAAAAAATTTCCGAAAATTTCTACCACCCCCGTTAGCAAGCTATCCAGTCCTGCTCGATCCTGTTGATAGGAGCTTTTTGTAGTTGTAACGATATTTCGGTATAGATGCAGAACGTTTCTCAATTTTTTTTTCATATCTTTCAGTCACGGGATGGGCGAAATTTGGACGTACACGCCGAACATTTTTCGGGGACGTTTTGGACTCTCGATGACAGCTCGCCATTAGGGCTTTATTTAAATCTTATGAAAGGTAGTCTGACGAGGATTATATTTACTACAGACTTTCGTTTACTGTGAAGTTTAACCATGTCTCCGAAAGTGACGTTTGGATCCAGCAGACGGGTACTGAGCAGTAAGAAGCTTCACTGCATACATGGGCAAGACTACTATAGCCCTTGTAAGATGTCTTCAATTGCACCTACGAGGTATCTCCACTCGATCTCAACGGAAGCATTTCGAAAAATCTATCTCTGAATGGTTAGATATATTGGAAACATCCGGTTTGAGAGCATTTTTAGTTCCCGCGAAGAAAACCTCTGACCCGTTTCATCGCGACCGTTTGCAGGAATGTAGGTATGGAGCTTCGGGAAGGATGGCTCATCTTCGCTGGTCGCGCGCGGCTGCGACACGAAGTTAGGATCGTAGCGCGCCTGCTGTCCCCCCTCGCAGTCTTCATCGGGGTTGTTGAGACCCCCGACAAACTTAAAGGCAGTGGTCGCGATCAAATATGCTTGTCGTCTTTTTCCCTCCAAATCCTTTCCTGGGTCTCGAGTAGTAGGACCTATGAAAAAAATCGCGAAGAAACCACTGTTTTGGGCCAAACTTGAAACCTGAACTTTCTTGTCTTTTGATGGTGGACGAGCCCTCTCCACATCATAGGCATCGATGACCTCTTATATCAAGAACATCAGCTAGCTTGAAATTGAATGTCAATCACTGAACCTTCGAATATATGTATACATCTAGTCAAAAACATTGACTGAAGTGATGCTTTCACTATTCAACTGTTTTTATTCGTTAAATTTGCATTTATTTCGTCCTCTGAATGTCGATGATTTTTGACTGCTCGGCATGAGACTGCGATCTGTTTCGTCATCGCTGTGCACGTGTGCACGAACTAGCTTCTTTGGGCCCTAGAAACTCCAATTCTAGACCGTTTTTCACCGCGCTACCTTCATAGTTTTCAGCTGTTTTTGACCTAAGCTGATTTTTGTAGTTTTTTCGATAATGTTTTTCATCGTGACCACTGCCTTTAATGATTCTCTGAAAACGTATTTTCGCCTACTCTTCCTGCAATAAAAGTTTGGCAGCCCCATTATGCGGATTCTTCGTAAGCTTTGCACTGCAGTTTCGATATTGCTACTTCTTCAAATATAGATCTTTCTCTCGGGCTAAACCGAAAAGGCGACTGTACTTTTCGCTCAACATACGAGCTTTTTCTTGTCATTTATCATAGGTCTAGAATGTTAAAGAATGCAGTGATAATAGGTTACCTGACAATTTACAATTTCGACCAGAAATAAATGAAACAAAAAACAAGTGCCAACATAATTTTTATTAAATCTAGATGTATGGAGTGATGCTAGTGTCTTCATCAACTAATATGATTAGAAACGCCCCACCGTTATACTTGCACATGCCGAGTGACTTCTCGAAGACGTGCTTCTTTTACCGATAGATGTAGAACTATGTTAATTGGAAAGAAGAATAGATGTGATGGAAAGCTGCTGACTAATACAACGAAGTATGGAACGAAATATAAGGGTTATTGAAATTGCATGTAAGGAGTCATCTGTTCTAGGAATCTAAGCTCACAGAAATTTAGTATTAGGGTAACAATTTGGGAAATGAGGAGATCAACGAAGGAAATGCCATATTTTACTGCTGGCTCAATCGCTATCGATCTCTTTAAGTCTCCAAATTCCTTCCTTACGTGTAGTACAATCAATGCCAACTTTAGCGCAACATGTCATCTGTGCCCATGCCCTACATATAAGGGCGTTTGTCATCCTTCGCTTCGAGAAACAGAAGCGGTCGCAGATTCGCATTGGATCAAGTCTTCCTCCGGCATTTTGGCTTTATTCACCCCCTTAAAGATGTTTTTAATCTCCAAGGAGGTGAAGAAGGCCAAAATTCTTAGTCTTGTTAGAAGGCGCCATTTCACAACGGTTATTTGCGTACTGAGAGCGACTTGAAAAAGCCATCTGCACGAACAGTAGTTATCAGGGGCTTCAACAGCCCCGTTCTAGACCTGATCTTACTGCGTCTTATAATCGTTAATTAATTGTTGTTGTGGCGTAGTGCTGCTCCGTGCTCGTGTCCTGCGTATCTCGTACTTTTCTCTCTGTTTCCGTTTATCCTACGAGTTGTCAGGCTTATTCTTATTCTATTGACACTAAATAATGTTAGTATGCTCCTGTGCATTGTATAGCTGAAGGTGAAGGCGTGTAAGCCAAGTATTAGGTGAGAAATATAAGAAATGAAGAACGGTGGAGTGCGAGAGGGCTAGCAGGCGCGCTACGATGCTAACGCCGCGTTGCGGCCGCGCGCGACCGACGAAGATGAGCCATCCTTCCCGAAGCTCCATACCTACATTCCGTTTGCAGACACCCTTGAAACGAGCGAAACTAATAGATGTTTCGTTTATGACAGCTCTGTACAAGTTGTTGAAGTTTCAAGAAGAATATATTCTAATATTATTCTTTCACGATTCTTCCTTTTACCATGAGAAACGTGGGCGGAAACCGTGCTCTGGCGAAGCGCCAGTAGGGGCGCGCGGCGAGCGCGCCGCAGTCGACCCCGTCGCAAAAAATGCGGCCCAGTGATGATCGCCGGCTTTTCTCATTTTTTTGTGGTCTCCTCGTTTTTCCTGCTCTCTCTTCTATTGTTTTTTGTTTCTTCTGCTTGGTAACGAAATTTCAGGGTGTTTCAGTGATGGTTAGGGTCATTAAATCATGATTTGATGCCAGGGAATAATCGAAATATCAATTATGATGATTTTTCATGGAATCACTATTTCTTATCCTTATCATTTGTACCAAGCAGAAGATACAAGACTATAGAAGAATGAAAGGAACGGCGAAACACCAAAAATATGGTCCGGCAGGGGAGGAAAGCCTTCGGCTGCACCTTCAAAATTGGCTTTCCTCCGATTCGCACCTCCCGGAATCGCTAGCATAAAGATTAGCCAACACCCGTGGTTTTCCTCCCCTGCCGGGTCAAAATTTACGAGGATTGTCGGAGGAATGTTCGTAAAATATAGGGTATTTGTAAGAAAGATTTAATAGGAATGAACGAAGAATGTCGGAGGAATGTTCGTAAAATATAGGGTATTTATAGGAAAGGTTTCCGAGGAATATCGGAGGAATGTTCGTAAAATGTAGGGTATTTGTAGGAAAGGTTACCGAGGAATGTACGAAGAATGTTGGAAGAATATACGAAAAAAGTAGGGCGAGACTGGGTTCTGCATGAGGCGCGAGGTCGGGCGCGTGAGACGCCCTAACTTTTTCGGACTTGGGGCGCCTTTTTTCCGAAGTGGGGCGCCTTTTTTCTGTGGGCGGACCAGGGGTGCCGCCCATTTTACACTACTTGCCTCCGAGTCATTGGGCGAGACGGGTCTTTTTTGGAGGCAACACGCGAACGAATGTCTGAGTATTCATTATCGGAATTTGTGAAATCGCACTATTCGATTACTTACACGATTTTTTGGATGTTTTTTTTGCCGTAACTGCAGTTCAACGTCTCAGTGCACGTTATGGTATGTTTACACAAGGTGCTGAGTTGATCGCAAAACGCTTGGCTCCGGGAGAGATTGAACCAGCATATTCCCTTTCTGGGGGAGCGCCTTATCGCATTGCACCACCGTAGCCCTAGCGCCGCTCTCACTCAACTGCTCGGTAAATCTTCACCGAAGCAATCATCCTTTCACCCGCATAATCCTGAATCCTAATCAAAATCAAAACCATGAAAAAAACCATAATCACATCCTTGTGCAAACATACCATAACGTGCACTGCGACGTTGAACTGCAGTTACGGCAAAAAAACATCCAAAAATCGTGTAAGACTTAACTAGGGCATCATCTTGACAGGTCTACGACTGTTAGATAGTCTCTGACGATATACCTGTTTCATCCCGTTATGCCGGTGAGAGGATGATTGCTTCGGTGAAGAATTACCGAACGGTTGAGTGAGAGCGGCGCTGGGGCTACGGTGGTGCTGTGCGATAAGGCTCTCCCCCGGAAAGGGAATATGCTGGTTCAATCTCGCCCGGAGCCAAGCGTTTTGCGATCAACTCAGCACCTTGTGTAAATATTCGAATACCATTCAATAATCGAACCTCTAAAAAAGGGGGTATTCGAATCCACTCAAAAATCGAAGCCTACTATTCGAATATTCATTCGAATTACTATTCGAATACTCATTCGAATAGTTATAATTCCGAATGGTTTTGAATAAATTTGCCCCGTCACCGCTATTTATGGTGTACTGTAGATGACCGTGTGTTCCATTGGCAGGTACGACCACGTCAAAGGATTTCGAAATTACTTGGCGCCTCGCTGCGTGCACCGCATTTCTAGAATTGGTGTCTTCATCCTAGCGTGGCGGCTCGATTTCGAAACATTTCAGCGTCTAATTAAAGGCAGTGGTCGCGATGAAAACTTTGTCTAAAAAAACTATAAAAATTAGCTTAGATAGAAAGCAGCTGAAAAACTATAAAGGTAGCGCGGTGAAAAACGGGTTAGAATTGGAGTTTCTAGAGCTGAAAGATGCTAGTTCGTGCACACATGCACAGCGTCGCAAAAAAAGATCGCAGCCTCATGCCGAGCAGTCAAAAATCATCGACATTCTCAGGCGATTCTCGGCTCCGAGCCGCATCGAATAGGAATCGGAGCCGCCTGACAGTTCTGCTCGTTCTCCCAATCTCCGGGCTACTGCTGTTGCTGTTCGGGCCAACCGAAATAGCTCGGACAGCAACAGCAGTGGCCCGGAAAGCAACATCAGTGGCCCGGACAGCAACAGGAGCCGACTCGCAGATTGGAAAAACGAGCCGAACTGTCAGGCGGCTCGGGGCCGATAATCGCCTGAGTTCGGAGCAAGAAATAAATGCAAATTTACGTAATGAAAAGAGTTGATCAATGAAAGCAGGTACTTCAGTCAATGTTTTTGACTAGATGGGTCCGAAGGATTGATTTAAATTCAATTTCAAGCCAGCTGATGTTCTTGATATAAGAGGCCATCGATGCCGATGATGTGGAGTGGGCTCGTCCGCCATCAAAAGACAAAAAAGTTGAGGCTTCAAATTTGGCTCGAAATAGCGTTTTTTTCCGATTTTTTCTCATAGTTACTACTACTCTAAACCCAGAAAAGGGTTTAGAGAGGAAAAGAAGACAAGCATATTTTATCGCGACCACTGCCTTTAAAGGCAGCATACACACTCGTAAACGTGATTGAGATAACTACGGAAATAGAATGGTATGGCCCAGATTACAACGCCTACGCATTTTGAATTGTCAAAAAAGACTCACAATGCCGCTACATGAGTTAGAAGTTGGCATCGCCCTGTATTTTCACGCCCCTTGTATTTGCCCTTTTTCTGCAACGCAAGGTTGCTGGGTCATATTCACCATCGGTACTGTTGGTAGATTGCCTGACAAGTGAACCACACACGTCACTGACGGCGAAGATGACCCAGCAACCCTGCGTTGGAGGAAAAGGGCAAATACAGGGGGCGTGAAAATACTGGGCGGGGCTAACTTCTAACTCATGTAGCGCCATTGTGAGTCTTTTTTGACATTTCAAAGTGCGTAGTCGTTGTAATCTGGGCCTCACCATTCTAATCCCGTAGTTATCTTAATCACGTTTACGAGCGTGTATGCTGCCTTTAATATTGCAATAAACTGTGGGTAGTCTCAAGAAACGCGCAAAGTATGCGGGAAAAACGGTTTTCCCTGAGTAATTTAAAGCGGGTCTCGAAAATAGAACTTTGACATGGGGTGGATAATAATTGAGAAGGGAATACAGTAGCTTCTCACAATGGGAATTCGACCCTTGAATTGCGTGAAACGCTGAGGAGATCCGAGCAAGTTTTCAAAATCGTGTTTTTAGGAAGCATTATTGCAAAAGAAAAAATCCGGCAGGACGCGCCGAAATATTATGACCCGAAAAAAGGCCGTAGCCACAAAAAAAGCCGTCGAGATCGGATAGTCTGAACAATTTCAGATTGGCGTCGCGCTCAAGATTGACATAAACGTGTCTCCAGAAACAAACAATCCGGTGAAAAAAGTTGCCAGAGAAATTTGAAATTTTGTTCTCGATGCCACTTGTTTGACCACATTGCTTGGCAGTGCCGGATTCCGAAGTCTGAAAAGTCAAGTCTTGAGTGAGGGCGGTTTCAGCTGAGGAGCTCAACGGATCGAAAGGATTTGAGGTCGTTTTGAAAGCCAAAATCACGGGGGAGGAGCTAGGCGGGAAATGCCTACAGACAGGTTGCTTCTGCTTCAAAAGAGTCTATATTGAGAGCGGTTGTGATAGCGGGCATTTTGTGCCCGAGCGAAGGACGATGACTGTGTCTGCCGGGGAGCCAAACTGACGAAAAAACACTGTTTCAGCATATCCAAAAACATGAAAAAATTGAAATCTCCGGATCGGGCTGTTGAAATGCTTATTCGAAAGGGCATCATAAAAGAAGATTATTGGTCAAATCTCAGGTCGATTGGTCCCATTTGAGCCGAGAACGGGACGGCGGTAATTTCGGGTCGTTTTCATCGAAAATAACCGGGGTGTCGCTAGGCGGAGAAAGCCTTTTAACCGGCTGTTACTGTTTTAAAGGAGTCTACACTAAGAGCACTTGTAACCGCGAGTGTTTTGCGCCCTAGAGAAGGACGATTGTTGGGTCTCCCGGGGCGTCAAAAAGGCGAAAAAGTGCTGTTTTGACACATCTGAATGGGGTGAAAAATTGAGTTCAAAGAATCGGACTGCTGCAATGTTTAATTAGAGTAAGATAACAAAAAAAAGGTTACTTGCTGAGTCTCACGTCGATTGATACCGTTTGCGCCGAGAACGTGACCGGGGAAATGACCGAAATATGGATACTTGAAAATGGGAGAAATCGAAATTTATATCTCATCAATTCGGTCAAAATTCGTTCAGAATGTTCCACTTAAATATACGCAATAGTTACATAAACACATTCAATCCTCCGACCACAATTCCGCCTTCGCGTTTCGCGCACTCGATTGATTGTGTCACGCCTACATGCCTTGATGCAGAGTAAGACATGTGAGGGCTCAAAAAGAAGAGCTCCCAATGCTGATTCCAAATATGTCCTCAGATTCCAGAATGAATTACTTTGAACAGAGTTATGAGAAAAGGACGCAATAGACGCGTTTTTGCGTCTTTTTCGTCCAAAACGCAAAAGATACGGCCTGTTTTGTATCTCAATCACGTTTACGAGCGTGTATGCTGTCTTTAAGCGGCGAGCGGTGGGTTTCTTACCAAGAATTTCATTCAATATCTTGCCTTCTAAAAATAGCGAAGGAACTAGGCACCAGTAGCCTTTTGCTAAAGCACAGATACTCCAATCCGCCTCGAATTGTGAAAAATTACGCCTTATCCGAGTGCGAGGCCGAGGGAAGCTGAGTTTGAACCCCTGTCCTCTAGTGTTGGAGCGTCTCAAGGTGAAGAATTCAGACAGTTTAGGTCCCACTTAACCGTTTAACATCTTGAAAATCAAGAATAAATCATTTCTTCTCTTACGGAGAGCAAACGTTTCCAGTTGCTGTCGTTTATTTCTGAGATAACTCCTAGAAATGTCTGAATACGTGAATTCAAGTGCGCGAATGAAGACTTTCCTCGTGAAACTATTTTGCACCCTTCCCAAAATATCTACAATCTGCCATTTGTAGGGCGCCAAAATGCAGTTACCATACTCCAACATTGAGCGAACGTAAATCTTATAGACCTCGACCAGCAACTGTGAATCTCTTGATCTTAAAGGCAGGTTCCGGGCAGAATTTTGGTTTCGAGGTTTCACGCTGAATCGGAGCGTATGGTACAGGTAGTCCCAAGGGATGTGCGAAAACGCGTAAAAACGATATTCTGTAAATTATTCCACCCATTTCCGTCAACCACTGTGTCAGAAAAGTGTGCCCATCGTCCATGCTTTATCCGTCGTCCACGAATTCTTCAGAACTGCCGTGTACTGTGCTTCTCTGAGCCCAAATCCGGTCCGCAAATGCGTCTCGACACGCTTTGTGGCCGCAGGCGCTCGAGTCAGTCGAATTTCCAGCGCCAATCCTGAACTTTCATGTCTTTGATGGTGGATGAGCCCGCTCCACATCATCGACATCGATGATCTTTAATCAAGAACATCAAGTGGCTTGAAATCGAATATCGAATATTCATGTACTCATCCAGTCAAAAACATTGACAGAAGGGCTTTTTTTTCATTGTTCAACTACTTTTATTAGGTAAATTAGCATCTATTTCTTCCTCTGAATATCGATGATTTTTGACTGCTCGGCATAGGACTGCGATCTTTTTGGGCGGCGCTCTACACGTGTGCACGGAATGGCATTTTTGAACCCTAGAAAGCGCTGTTCGTCGCTGCGAGCAACGCCGCAACATGAACTCTGCAAACCCCCCCCCCCCAAAACTCTGCAAACACTCTGCAAACCACTATCCGGTCGCTGCAACTCTGCAGACCCCTTATGCACATCTCATGTTCCTCAGGAAATCCCGGTTGTCACCTGAAGCCCACAACTCCTTCCTGTTGTGACATGGAAGGCCAACTAGCCTCCAGTTGTCACCTCGAAGCCAAATTTCATCACATTTTCTTGATTCTGTTGTGACTTGGAGGTGACGGAGCATATTTCGCAACGTTTTGCACTTTCTGTTGTGGTGTGACGGGACAAGCCTATCGTAGACGTCTTGCTGCGTCACAGACTACAAGAGTGACGCAGACCGTCAGGCACCGGCGCTCGACCTGTAGGTCGCCTCCATGTGACAACCACGATTTCCTGAGTCGTTGTCGGGGATGACAGAATGGCAGAGACGCAGAGGACGAACAGTGAAAAGGAGGGCGCAGGTTGTGAAGCGGTCTTTGCTGGAGCGTGGTTCCGTACAACTTAAAGGCAGTGTTCACGATGATTTTTGTTCCCGCGTTTTAAACTCAAAACAATGCGTTGGCAACCGAGTGTTACCGAAATCACGAGGAAACGGCGAGAAACGCACTAAAACGTCCTATTTCAGTGACATTATTCTCTGGACTGGACTAGTTCTCCGATTGTATGGACATGTTCACGGTGGTTGTCACCGGTAAAAAAAGAGGCTAATCGAAAATGGAAGATTATTTTAGGCTAAACAGTACTAGTGAGGGTCTGAAGGAAAGACTGGAGCAGCAGAGAGTAGAGAGTTTAAAGGCAGTGGTCGCGATCAAATATGCTTGTCGTCTTTTTCTCTCTAAACCCTTTATCGGGTCTCGAGTAGTAGGACCTATAAGAAAAAATCGCGAAAAAACCATTGTTTTGGGCAAAATTTGAAGCCTGAACTTTCTTGTCTTTTGACGGTGGACGAGCTCACTCCATATCATCGGCATCGATGACCTCTTATAGCAAGAACATAAGCTGGCTTGAAATTGAATTTCAATCAATGCAGCTTCGGATTTATGTACACATCTAGTCAAAAACATTGACTGAAGTGCTTGCTTTCATTGTTCAACTGTTTTTATTAGGTAAATTTGCATTCATTTCGTCCTCTGAATGTCGAGGATTTTTGACTGCTCGGCATGAGACTGCGATCTAATTCGTCATCGCTGTGCACGTGTGCACGAACTGGCTGCTTTGGGCCTTGGAAACTCTAATTCTAGCCCGTTTTTCACCGCTCTACCTTTATAGTTTTTCAGCTGTTTTTTATCTAAGCTGATTTTTGTAGTTTTTTCTATAACGTTTTTCATCGTGACCACTGCCTTTAAAAGATGTCTCCACTAAAGATTTCATTGTCACAACGAACAGTTCCTGTGAGAGTAAAGACGCGGGGTGAGAGTAAAGAAGTTCGTGCCCTTCTCGTCCGTTTTTCTCGGTTTCTTCGTCATTTTAGTTCTACCTGGGTGCCAAACAATCGATTCAGCGACTAACCTCTAAATCGAAGATTATCGTGAACACTGTCTTTAATGCCGATGGTTGCAAATGTTATTGATGGGTAAGATGTAGATAGGCGAACTAGGCATATACAAAATGTCCATGATGCTGTTCAAGGGTTTTAGCCCAGACGCTGCCTGCTAACTTGAAATCACAAAAATTGCGGCTGGCTTTGCAATGCTCAAAAATTCCGCATTGGGTTTTTGTATAATGAATGAGTATACAATAAATGAACGCGCCTTTGTAGTGATACTGCCTCTGAAATGCTGACGACGTTCTCCACTCACCGAAAAAGTAGGCCAATTTGAAAACTCAGAATTTCTCATCGAAATTATGACTCACAGTCAGAAAATAACACGCTCCAATCGCGTCGTCTCCGAACAAATTTATTGGGGGACGCCATCCCGGCGAAATGTGGGCGGAGCCCGTTCCCGAAAGATCACGTGAAGTGATTTGCATCCCGTTAATGGTTCGGGGTCGTCCCCATCTCCCCATGGGGCGCTCGGGGTGAACTATGCATACGGCCACATGAAGCCGGGTTCTTGGGCGCTAGTCAGGAGTTGACCACTGAACACCACCGATGCAAGTCACGACAGTCCCGGACCGGCCTCAGACACAACACCATCTTGTGGGCACAAATGTGAGGTGCAGGAGGGACTGGGTGTAAACCCTGTTCCGTTCGGACCGAAACTTGTCTAGAAAGTAGGCATAATTTCTCTGTGCCGCTCACCTGGGGTAGCGACATGATAAAGTCATGAATATTCGCTATTTTCGCTGATTCATGTATCTTCTCCATAGTTACTTCGCTTTCCATCATGCCATATGCAATATTTTCCTATAATGGAATTCTCCTTGCCGGACTATGATAATCAATGTTACTAATCTTGTCACCTTGATGGTGAACGAAAACAGTGTCGGCTCTTGTCCAACTGCAGCTACCATCCTCCGAAGATATGCAGGATTGATCGACTTCACATTGTACTTGTCCATATGCTATTTAGGGAAAAAATCAGCAGATCCTACTATTTCACATAGCATGGGGAAGGTCATGAAAAGTGACTTGGAATTCAGGGTGAATGTGTTGAACGTGCGCGAGGCTCCGGAATTAGTACGGGGAGCACCTTCGAAAAGGGGCTGGGCTTAGGCGAGCAGAACGCGGAGCCTCATGGAAAGTGGGCGGAGCTTAGGGATTAGAACGATGAAGGCAATGAAAAAGTGGAAGGGGAATTAAGATCAGTGTGTAGAACGTGCGCGGGGTTTAAGAAAAGAACGCGGATCGCGGCTTGTTCTCGAGTACACACAGTGGGCTAGAGCTGGCGGAAGTGCAGACACACGATTAGCTTTTTTCGTGGCGGGACCCGTTTTGCATTAACGTTGTTGCAGAATTGGTCCCGTCAGGAAACAAATGATTTTCGCGCCTACATCTGCACCTTACCTGGGTCTTTTTGTGTACTCGAGAACAGAGCGCTGAGCTGCAGAACGCCATGGAAAAAGAGTGGGGATTCAGGATCGAGGCGTAAAGCGTGCGCGAAGATTCGTAACAATACGCAGAACCCTGTGAAAACGCGAAAGGGCTTCAAAAGGAGTATGCAAAAAGATCTTTGCTGTTATATGTGAAAAGCTATCCATCGAATGATTGATTTACCAGAAGGCTCATTTACAAGTACGTGGAAGTACCTTTTTAAATTGATGGACTCAACCACAAGAATGTAGTTAATGAAATGCTCACCACTTCTCCATCGGTTGCATTGTACATGCGTTGGATAAGAGCCATGATTGAGCTCTTACCTGACCCAGACGGGCCGACGAGAGCCACCGACTGGCCCGCTCGGATCTGCAAATAAACAACTCTAAGTTTTCCAATTCATGGGTGTTTAGCTAAATTGTACCTCCAAATTCAGTTTGTTTAGTATAGGCATAACAGGTCGAGTTGGATAGCGGAATGAGACGTTGCGGAGTCTGATTGCTCCTTCCAATTTCTTAAATTTCAATTATACGGGATAATCAAAAACCCAGATGCAATGAAAAGGTTCAAGAAGCACGTACAGGTCTTTGTCCTTCTTCGCTGAGATTATCTATATCGACGGATTGTTCTTTCAGCACTGATACAACGTTCTCCGCAGCAACTCTAGCTTTGGAGAGATCGGAAACTGACGCCACCAGTTGTGAGAAGAAGTTCGCTCCAAATTGTGTTAGCAGTACAACTCTATAACGATTACAGTATTGCTGTCTTTGACAGCGTTACTTGTGTTCTGACATATCCCAAGTATGCCCACCCCATTTTTACAGTAAATTCACTTCAATTCGACAGCAGAATCACTTCTTTTGCGCGACAAGTTCACGTATGCTCATGACACACTCTGCCTTCACCTACGTGTATTGTGAGTTTATTGCGCAAAAATGAGACTTCGTGTCCATAGTACATGAGCATCAAGTCCCGAATTGGCAAAGTACATAGACGTAGACAATTGCAAGTATGTACAGTCTACACAAAACAGAAGGTGTACCCTGAGCCCCTGCATGTTTATGTATAGGGCGCTTAGTCTCTACAGACCATCCGCCAAATTTAGTATAATGAGTGAACTAGACACGATCTTTGGTGATGACCGTGCGGCATTCTCGACCGGGTTCTCGGTCAGCCGGGTCATGATCAAGCGCGACGATCAACCGCCGCGGCCCCAGCCTTTCACACAACCAAATTTGGCGAAAGGGCTAGATGTCCTAAGCCTCAGTCGCTGACCATGCGAACGATTTTGCGTCGATCATACACGTGTGCCGATGCCGACGACTGTCAATGGGAATCGACTAGGGATTAGGTGGTCGACTACACTTGCGAGGAAGATCGCCCTCATTGTCACTTATATAAATTGACCAAAAAATTGCACAGAAAGAACGACATTTGTCAAGTCCAACGTTACCTCATGTAGTCAAAGACAGAGATTTGATTATCGAGCATCATGACTTTTCCGAAATAGAGGGTTATTGCTATGAGAATATACGTGAAGGAGTACTGGCACGCAAAGACGAACGCTGATATGACGGACTGTCTCTTCATAGCTCTGCAATTCGAATGCAATCATTTGCGATAAGGCCTCTTACAGAGGGCGATCGCAGTGCGACGCGACCGTGTGCGAAGCGATGCGACCACCGCGTTGCCGTGCAAGGCAAAGCGATGCGATCGAGGCATTGAGTCGCCAAAATGTGCAATTCTAGCACTTTTTGCGGTGATTGTGTCTGAACGTGCAGCGATCTGATTGTGCGTCGCGACCAGGGTGAGAGGTTTAAATTCGATCGCGTCGCAGTGCGATCGCACTCTGAAGGAGGCCCAAGACAACTAGGAAACATTCTATTTACGCTTAATCAGTACCGTGCTAGCGGCTCCAGAGTTTCAGCGAAAACTGAGTAGAAATGCTCCTGCAAGTTGTAGGCCTTGATAGTACTCATATTTGAAAGCACGACAGTGGCCAGATTCGCAGCATTGTTCTCTTCCTCGACCATTTTTCTCTGCCTAAATTATGAAACTTAAATGCAGTGTTCACGATAAATCTCACTTCCAATATCTGGACGGTTTACAGATGGTCTGTGCTCTAAATAGCGAAGCACGCTTGAGAAGGACGCGAAAGTCGTGTTTTTGAGCCAGGATACGCCCTCCATTAATTACGTTTACTTTTCAGTGTGGAGGAATTGACCGCTATGAAGTATGATGGCATTCAATGCAATCAAGCGATCAGCTCACTTATCAGCACTTCCTTGACTTGATCTTTCCTGTAATCTGAGTCTCCATTTGTTCATATCGAGGGGGCGGATCTGGAGCACGGGGCGGTTCTGGTACACCAAAACGCTTGTTCGTAGCCGTTAGTTTGCCGCTCCTGGCTCGTTTTCTACCGTTCTTTCGACACTGGGAGCCTAGGATCCTTCTCCCCTATCATTTCACTGAGGAAAGTCAACGAGGATGATCATCGTGAACGCTGCCTTTAACGAAAATCTTGAAATAGTGCCCAGAGGTCCTATTGGAAGAATGACATCTTGTTTCCTTTCTTTTTCGATGGAACATCGTCTATAAAGAGATTTCGTAGTATATATTGGATCCGACTCTATTCGGAAAACTACAAAAACAGAAAAACAGTTATTCCTCCTCACCTTCAGCTCAATGCTTCGAGAAAAAGAAATGTTTTTAAATCTAAACTCATTATAGCGTTCAGGCGATTGCAAATTAGTTGTCGAATTGATATTGATTCTTGCAAAGTGAAGCTTATTTGAAATGAATCGGATATCCGCGAAAAAATCGGACAATTTTGAAGTTTTCGTTGCGGAATTCTCTAATCATTGAGGAGTCGGAATCAGATAGCTTTTTCAGTCCAAAGGCAGTGTTCACGACAAAAAAACCGTATTCTAATTTCTGTGTTTTTGAGTAGGCAAGTTCACGAAGCAGTGGATAATATACTTTTATATTTTTTCAGATTTTTTTCGAATATCCGACTTTTCGAATAATTCGGAATTTTGAAGTTTTCACATATTCGACTTTTCGAATAATTCGGGATTTTGAACTTTTCGAGTATTCGACTTTTCAAATAATTCGGGATTTTGAACTTTTCGAATAAAAGTCTTCAATCGACTTTCGAAAAAGTTTTTCGAATTTTTTTCATTCGACTCTTGGAGCAAAGTAAAAAAAAACATTTTGCCAGTTCCTCTACCTTCCAGAAAAAAAGCTAAATTACTTCAGGTAGCATATTCTATCTTTCTTTTGGGATTGAACTGAACTGTCGAATAGTGAAGCAAACAAACTAATCACGAGACGATTGGCTATATCATGATTTCATTCCGGTAGGAGGTAAGTAAAAAATAATAAAATAACTCGGGCACCAGTTCCACAAAGAGCTTCTCTTCAAAACTATGGAAGTATAGCAATGTTATAACAATACAATATCTGTGAAAAGGGGTCTCCCAGGCAAAAGTGGTTTGGTTCGCGTTACAAACGTTTCAACAAAAAGGGAACAATAGGAAAGCGGAATGAGGAGAGTCTACAAAAAATGAACAATATCCTCTAAAAACTCTTTTCTTTGTCAAAACTTCTCAACAGTGGAAACAAAACGTTGTGGTCTTTAACGAGGAAGAATTGAATGGTTTCCTAAAACAATTCGGCATCATCTCCTTTTTTTAATGATCGCTATTTGGTACACATGCATATATGCATATTTTATCGGCACTCACATAATCAAAGTCCTTTTTGGAGCCAAGAGCGCTTCCCCATAGAGAACCGCAACGGTTTGCTTCCGCTGTTTAGAAGTTTCGACAAAGAAAAGAGTTTTTAGTGGATATTGTTAATTTTTTGTAGACTCTCCTCATTCCACTTTCCAATTGTTCCCTTTTTGTTGAAACGTTTGTAACGCGAACCAAACAACTTTTGCTTGGGAGACCCCTTTTCACAGAATTGTTCACTTTTTCTTTATATTACGCAGTAATATCCCATGCAAGAATTTCGAACAAAGACCTCTTCATCTCGGGTGTGGGACGTTTAGGCCGATGGGCTAGAGCGTAGAGAAAGGACTCCGCGGCAGAGTTAAGAGCTACAACTCGTTCGCCACGCCCCATCCTTAGCACTGTTTCAGCGCGCATATGGGCATTGCACGAAGAAAACTTGTGTTTTGATTATTCTTTTAGCTACTAAAACACTAGTTGATGCTCTGCTCCTTTAAAACACTTTTCGAGATGCTTATGAGAGTAAAAAGAACTGATATAGAGCAGAATGTGATTTGTAGTATACGGACGTATTCCGGAAGAACGTACTGAATAATGTTGAGCAATGATCAGAATCAATGCATCAACGTATAATTATAGTTCTTTTTTATTCGAAGCACTGTTATCGGGTTGTAAAAACTATCGCGGTTATCCTAATCCCACCACGCATAATAAGCAAGTTTAATGAGAAACGCTAGGCGTCTACCGATATTGAACTAAGAAATCAACCTTTAGAAGGGCACTTCACGTGACGTGAAAAGCTCATATACTTCAATGTCAGTACCATTTTTTATTAAAGCTGTATGCTTCGAATTCCGGTACTACAGTAGGTAACGCGCGCGCGGGGAGTTTGAATAATGGGAAATACAATACCCACCCTAAGTTTTGGCAAAAAGGCGAAAAAAGCGCGGAAATTCACTTTTTTCGTCTTTTGATCATAATTCGCTTCAAAGTGAACGATTTTCAAATTTGAAGACATTTTTGGAATCAGCATTGATCCCTCTTTCTTTTTGATCGATACGTGGCTTACTCTGACACAATGCGTATAGGGTTGACACAATCAATCGAGTGGGCGAGTATGAGCTGCTGAAATGTGTGACTGGGTCTACTCTAGTTTATTCGAATATTCGGTTCAGTTTTTCTTTTCATTTTACAATTTGTATTTTTTTATATTTTCAATTCTTTGAAAATTTAATCTCACTGTTCCTCTAGGTATTATTTATTAGCTATTCATTCAGTTACTTGCTTGAAACTTTTTGGCTCTTAACTATTTTGGTTTTTCTATTTGTATATAATACTTATTTCAATTTGCTTTATTGGAATTTTTATACGAATTTTCACTGTAACTTGAATACTTTATAATTCAGTTTGATTACTATACCTATCGCTTTATTTGAAAAATGGTTTCAATAACAACGATAAAATATTATTCGGATATGAATCGTTTCAACTTTGACTTCAGACGAACGATTCATAACACTGAAAACTTCTAGAGTCTTCGATGTAGGAGCAAATTCAAGTTTCAATTGTTTGTGTCAATATAAGAAATTTCTTGGAGTTATTATTTTCAGAATCCGAAAATACCATTCGTCGCCCTGATTTCTAGAATTTTTTTCAAGTTTGTGAAAACAGTTATTTTTAAGTAGTTATGCCCTATTTCGCCCTTCCTCGAAGTTGAAGTTCTTCAGAATCTATTAAACTTCAACCTGAAAAACATCACCAATGGATTCTTTTCGTATTGTGAATTTTGAAACTGTCTCCATACCTGGGAAACAGTCAAGATTTACTTTTGATCCTGCCAGGTTTTGGATGAACTCCGCGCTGGCAATGGTCCCCTTACCTGCCTGCGCCTCCACTACTTCCACTCTATCTATCTGTTCCTATCGACGGTCTAACGCACTCCTCGCTCGGAGACAGTCCCGGAAAGGGACTGAATTTGAGCAGCGAAGATGGGCTATTATGCTTATCTGGGCCAAATTCCGGTCCGCAATTGCGTTTCGACACGCTTTGCGGCCGCACGCTCCCGAGTCAGAAGAGATTGCAGGGCCGCAAACGTCGATCTGCAGACTCTAGGTGGGTTTCGGAAACGAAAAACTAAGAAAAATTGGAGAAAATCGTATAAAAAAGCCAAATCGAGTCATCTTTGGCGCTGGAAACCCGAATGACTCGAGCGCGTGCGGCTACAAAGCGTGTCGAGACGCAATTACGGACCGGAATTCGGCCCAGATAAGCACAGTAGAAAGACAGCGGTGGAAGGTGCGTTCCTTGGAAAACCAATGTTTCAAAAGCATAAAGGGTGGCTTCTGCAATGTTGGTGTATGGGGACGAGATAAAAAGTAGTTGACGGTATGGGGGGCTGTTTTTCGGACAGCTTCGGAGGGTTCAGAAAAGAAAGCATTTAACCGTGTGGGTGCAATGCTCGCGGGTGATTTTTATGAAATTGAGAAAATGAGAATTCCATATTCCGATCCTTCTCCTTCTATTCAGTAATTCCTGACCGCAATTGTCGAATAGCAGTTAGTTGGTTGAGTTACACCTTTTGCTTGGTGGAGTCATCAGTGCGGTGAGGCGCCGCGGCCGCGCGCGTCGGTTTCTGGATGGTCTGCGACTAAGGATTGGCTCACCGATAGCACAGTACGATAACGGGACTGGAATCCCAGGGAAGGACAACCCATAGAGCTAGTTCCTGTTCCGATTTTCTCTAAATGCGCGTATGATGCTGGCCACCCACACAGTTAAGTTTTCTTTTCTGAGCCTTCCGAAGCTTTCCGAAAAACAGCCACCCATACCGTCAACTACTTTTTATCTCGTCCCCATACACCAACATTGCAGAAGCCACCCATTATGCTTTCGGAGCATTGGTTTTCCAAGGACCGCACCTTCCACCGCTGTCTTTCTAGCCCATCTTCGCTGCTCAAATTTAATCCCCTTCCGGGACTGTCTCCGAGCGAGGACTGCGTTAAACCGTCGAGAGGAACAGAGGGACAGAGTGGAAGTAGTGGAGGCGCAGGAAGTTAAGGGGACCATTGCCAGCGCAGAGTTCATCCAAAACCTGGCAGGATCAAAAGTAAATCTAGACTGTTTCCCAGGTATGGAGACAGTTTCAAAATTCAGAATACGACAAGAATCGATTGGTAATGTTTTTCAGGTTGAAGTTTCATAAATTCTGAAGAATTTCAACTTCGTGGAAGGGTGAAATATGTCATAACTACTTCAAAAAATAACTGTTTTCACAAACTTGGAAAAATTCTACAATACCCGCACTAATTTTCTCAAAAAAGCCGCAAAAGTCGCGAAATCGCGACTTTTGCGACTTTTTTTAGAAAATTAGTGCGGGTATTGTAGAAATCAGGGCGACGAATAGTATTTTCGGATTTTGATAATAATAACTCCAAGAAATTTTTAATATTGACACAAACAATTGAAACTTGAATTTGCTCCTACATCAAAGACTCTAAAAGTTTTCAGTGTCATGAATTGTTCGTGTGAAGTCAAAGTTGAAACGATTCATATCCGAATAATATTTTATCGTTGATATTGAAGCCATTTTTCGGATAAAGCGATAGTTATAGTAATCAAACTGAATTATAAAGTATTCAAATTACAGTGAAAATTCGTATAAAAAATCTAATAAAGCAAATTGAAATAAGTATTAAATACAAATAGAAAAACCAAAATAGTTAAGAACCAAAAAGTTTCAAGCAAGTAAATGAATGAATTGCTGATAAATAATACCTGGAGGAAGAGTGATATTAAATTTTTAAAGAATTGAAAATATAAAAAAATATAATTCGAATAAATTAGAGTAGACCCAGTCACACATTTCAGCACCTCATACTCACCCACTCGATTGATTGTGTCAACCCTATATGCCTTGTTTCAGAGTAAGCCACGTATCGATCAAAAAGAAAGAGGGATCAATGCTGATTCCAAAAATGTCTTCAAATTTGAAAATCGTTCACTTTAAAGCGAGTTAAGATCAAAAGACGAAAAAAGCGAATTTCCGCGCTTTTTTCGCCTTTTTGCCAAAACTAAGGGTGGGTATTGTATTGAACGAGCCCTGCCGAAAATTCTCCAATACCAACAAGCATGCTTCTCGCACCACCTCAATTCCAAGGAATATTGGAAACGAGCTAGTTTGTAAGGCATCCCGTTTTGTACTACGATATACATTTATAAAAGCTGTTTTCTGTTAAATAGGTTAGTGTTTTGGCATTCCTAGTTTTACAACAGTTTCATATCGACGTTCAACTCCAAGTTACTTTCAAAAGTCAGAAGCAAAGACTGATTCACTCTCCATTCCAAAAATCACTCGCGAAGTACTCACGGAACTCTCAAAATAGTTGTTCCATCTTTTTCAACGATAAAAGATTGCTCAATCGGCGTATCAACTCTGCCATCGCGTAGCTAGATGCCTCCGAGGGCGCGGCCTGAAACGCCGCCCCATCCCATGTAGCGAGAATTTGAAGGCAGTGTTCACGATAGAAATCGTTTTTCTGTTTTTCCGCCTATCTTGAAAACGGCCCCATGCTGATTCCAATGATATCTCTGAAATCGCACAAGACCTTCAGGGAATGGAGTTCTGGTCCCTCAAATATTGAGCTAAGGAAACATGGTGGACGAGTTGTCCGAGGCTTGTAACTCCCGTCTCTTGCAGCCGATGTATGCGAGCTCACCTGAGTAGAGAGAGAAGTTGAAAATGAAGGGAAGAACGGGACTATTGATCGGAAACGATCGCTCATCTCACAATCTCGAGCATTCATTTATTCACGTCGGAGGGCGTGGAAAGTGCATCTGGGGGTGACGAGCTGATGGGTGTCCAACTTTGGGGCCGTAGGGGACCGTTCCGAGCTCAAATTTTGCAGTTTTTTCAACGTTAGGGTTGCGCTAGGCCCCGCAGCTGCCGATATCCACCAAAAAATCAGACATGGTTTTTATCGTGGACACTGCCTTTAAGGGTTTTAGTTACCTACGATAGCTAAAACCCGCATATTCTTGTGTCGTTCGAACCATTGCTCTCTCTGACGCTGAACCCGTATATTCTCGCTATAAATTTGTAGCGAGAATCTGCGGATTTAGCGACAGCCTGTGTTGAAATGCGATCTCAAACCCGCGCTGGCTACGCGGAACGCAGGGATGCCGTTCGAACAGTGTTGGCCCAGTCAATCCATGGATAACTTGACACGGTGGTCGTGGAGGGTGACTGCGTGTCGCTCTCTGGAAGACCTTGCAAGGGATAATTTTGGCCGCTGGTATGCTGCAGGCCGTGGGGAAGAAACGGCGCATGCGCTCGATCGCAGCGGGGATCGTCCTTCTAGTACAGATCAAGACTGGGTGGGTCGATCGACCGTGTGCTGCAACGAGAATAAGCGTAGAATATGCGGGTGCTGTAGCGGGAATTTACGTAGAATATGCGGGCGGTGTAGCTAAAATTTCACCAACTGAGGCTAAGCTTTCCGTAATTTACGTAAATTCTCGTGTCAAAAGTAGACTAGATGCCTCCGAAACCCTGGGCATCTCTGGTCTCCATGTGAGGCATTTAGCTACGCGTTGGCGGAGAATAAAATAGAGGATTTACCAGTTACAAATTCGATTCACAGTTAAATAATCCGCTTATATGTGCACACGGATTATGAAGTTTCCTTTGACTGACTAAGCTTCGCGGATGCTTTACTACACCCACGCGAATGCGCTCCGGTTACAGCGGCGTGGGGACGAGCTTACCACTGCCTCCGCCCTCTGCGTCTCTGCCTCGCCCCAGCCCCAATCGGACTAGATCAGTCCCCTTTCTGTGGTCACAAGAATCAATGACCCAAACTGTTATAAAACTATCTCAGAAAAATTACCCGATGTGGCTGACCAGACCGATGTTCACATGATAATGTTAGCTAAGAAATTAACGATATCCATGATATCGTTCCACATAATTCATTCATATTGATCGTGTCAGCCACAGCTGGCTACACCGGGTGTCATTTGCAACCTTCATGTTTTTCATACGTATCGAACGGGTCTGCCACGGTTATTTTCTCAACCAACTGACAGGGTAGTTGGTCGCTCAGACGTAGCCAGCCCGGTCGATAATCATGAAAGCCTGCTGGCCTACAGCCGGATGCAGAATCTGCCCGCAGTTCTTCGCTTGCGAATGAAACTACATAACTCAAAATCTGCACAGTCAGAAACTACCTTCCATTTCATTTGGACACTTTCATATTAGTGGAACAAAGCAGTTTTCCAGACTACTCATTATTTCGTTTCCGCCGCCCCATTCCTTCGCAGAACAGCCGCTTCGATTCCATGAATTTGATAAGAAAAAGCTCTGCTGAGCTGCGAATGGAGATGGCTCTAACAATTTTTTTTTGAATTTAGAGGCTGATAAGCAACTACCATTTATTACAGAAAAAATCAGTAGGCTGGCGAAGAAGAATGAGGGAACACTCAAAATGAGGTTGTGTGAATGGCTTAAGCGCGTTACGAAACTGAAAAGCAGCCTGGCAACATGACCTACATAACATCTCAAGCTTTCTGCACGCTATGCTTGTCATTCTCACACTTTTACAAAAGTTTTGCAAGGCGTTCTCAGACTCCTGCGCAAATTCCGATACATCCAGCACACTATCTCAGACGACTAGCGCAAAGCTCAAGACTTATGCTCATTATCGGGGTATCCTGCATAATTTCTCGGATGGCTAGCATAGAGTCTGGGCTCCTGCTCACTCTCCGGAGTGTCCTACACAATTTTCCGGATGACCAGTGACGGGTCCGGGACTCCTAATCACTCCACGGGGTGTCCTGCACAATTTCTCGCATGACCAGCAACGGGCCCCGAACACCTGCCCACTCTCCGGGTTTCCACGATGTCCCGATGACGTCATCAGAAGCCCGAAGCACTTTTCACGATGTCCCGATGACGTCATCAGAAGCCCGAAGCACTTTTCACGATGTCCCGATGACGTCATCAGAAGCCCGAAGCACTTTTCACGATGTCCCGATGACGTCATCAGAAGCCCGAAGCACTTTTCACGATGTCCCGATGACGTCATCAGAAGCCCGAAGCACTTTTTACGATGCCCCGATGACGTCATCAGAATCCCGAAGCATTTTTCACGACGTCCCGATGACGTCATCAGAATTCCGAAGCGCTTTTCACGATGCCCCGATGACGTCATCAGAAGCCCGAAGCACTTTTTACGATGCCCCGATGACGTCATCAGAAGCCCGGAGCACTTTTTACGATGCCCCGATGACGTCATCAGAAGCCCGGAGCACTTTTCACGATGTCCCGATGACGTCATCAGAAGCCCGAAGCACTTTTCACGATGTCCCGATGACGTCATCAGAGGCCCGAAGCACTTTTCACGACGTCCGGATGACGTCATCAGAAGCCCGAAGCACTTTTCACGATGTCCCGATGACGTCATCAGAAGCCCGAAGCACTTTTCACGATGTCCCGATGACGTCATCAGAAGCCCGAAGCACTTTTCACGATGTCCCGATGACGTCATTAGAAGCCCGAAGCACTTTTCACGATGTCCCGATGACGTCACCAGAAGCCCGAAACATTTTTTACGATGTCCCGATGACGTCATCAGAAGCCCGAAGCACTTTTCACGATGCCCCGATGACGTCATCAGAAGCCCGAAGCACTTTTCACGATGCCCCGATGACGTCATCAGAAGCCCGAAGCACTTTCCACGATGTCCCGATGACGTCATCAGAAGCCCGAAGCACTTTTCACGACGTCCCGATGATGCCATCAGAATCCCCACTCACCTATAAATCGATCGCTTACCAGCCTACGTACCCCCTACCAACTTACCTGTCTGAAAAGTTGATTGCCATTGGCGGTGGCTATTAGGCGCTATTCATGCTACTCAACGCCAGCGCGGCACGCGCGTGCCGCGCTGGCGTGGCGTTTGTGTATGAATGGCTTGACGCCCCGCCCGCGCGGCACGCGCGTCAGCTCCACCCGCTCCGCCATGGCGTCGCCGCTGCAGTATTCATACCGCCACCCGAAACGCCTTGGCGTTTTCATCCATTGATATTATTTATCGATCGTCTCATTCATTCCAGCTTCACCGCTCCGCCGTGGCGTCGTCGCTGGAGTATTCATAGTCTCTGCAAGCGCGTCACGCGCGTAGAAAGTATTCATACTCAAGCGCCACGCCAGCGCGGCGCGCGCGTGCCGCGCTGGCGTTGAGTAGTATGAATAGCGTCTTAGCAGTGAGGACTGAAAAGCGTGACGGCCTACGGCCCACGGCCTACGGCGCACACCATGAAATTTTCTTAAGCTCTCGGGCTCACAACTTTGTTATTTGTGAACCGATTTTGCTGAAATTCGGATAGCAGGTGTCTTCTGGACCCCTTCACTTATATTCAGCTGGAAATCTTCAGAAATTTTGTTTCAAAGATTCTATAAACTATTTTATAAAATTCTAAGTGATCACAAGGCCTAGGCAGAACCAAACCTCTCCAGCCGCTTCGCGGCTGGAGCGATAAGACATCGGGCAATCCGATTAACCAAATTTCTCAAGTCTTCCGATATACAAACTTTTGGCAGACGAACACTAACCGCCCCGCAGGACGTTAAAATTTCGTCTGTATAAATTTTGTAAAAGGAGCCGCACGCAGCCGCCGCGCCGCTGCAGCCGCCCCGCCTGAGATCATAGGTTCGTTGGGGGTGGAAACAGCGGTCCGGGTGGTGGCTATCGTGTATTCCAGCCCCGAAGAGGCGGGAGAAACGGTGGAGGAGCGAGGTTCCTGATTGGACGCATTCCCATTCGCTTCCCGTTTCTCCCGCCTCTTCAAGGGTTGAAATACACGATGGCCACCACCCCAGCTGTCCGAGAGGTAGAGGCTGTTTAGGATACCTGAGGGTTGAAATGGTGAAGGTTCCCTATAGACCTGCAACTTCAAAATTTAACGTTTTCTAATTTTTCTTTTTTGCCATCAATATTTTTTAATTTTTGAAAAGTAATTTTGAACCATTTATTTCGTTAGATGACCGCCTTTTGAAATTCACTATTATTAATGAAATGATCTGCCGAGGTCATGAAAAATTCCCTTTGAGCTGTCTTGAAGTCAAAATTTCGCAGAAAACTTTATTGAAGCGATTTTGAAAAACTACCTGTTTTCGCTCATAACAATTGTGCTCTTGGAGATGGATCTTTGAACGGAGTTGTTTCCAAAATCTTCATGAAAATGTTGCGTCGAATAATGTTTTCACTTCGAGAAAAATACGTTTCCAATCTCTCAGCAGATTTCAATTTATAAAATAACGTTTCTTAAACTCAAAGCAATCAGTTTTTCATCCATAACTTTTTTACCCTTGAAGATAGACTTTTGGAGATGGTTGTTTTCGGAATCCTCATGAAAATCCTCGTAACGGGGCTCGGCTCCACTGGCCTCCGATCGTCCGACGCAGAATTTCCCGCAGATTTCAAAAACAATGTTCCCCACAAGGCTATCTCTAAGGGGTAAAGAGTTATGAGCGAAAAACTGGTATTTCCCAAAACGAATCACACTGAAGATTGGGGAATTATTTTCCAAACCTGAGAAGACTAAACGATGCAGAATTCTATGGCGATTTTGAAAACAACCATCACCAGAGGTCCTTTTATTAGCGTAAAAAAGTTATGAACGAAAAAAAAACTATAGCTTCAGGTGAAGAAATGCTCTTTATAAACTGAATTGGGCTGGAAGAGTGGGAAAGTATTTTTTTGGTGCACTCGTGATCCGAGATTGTACCGTGGTCGTTTCCTCCCGGTCCTGCGCACTCATGATGTACAGATTTGTAAAGCAGCGCGAAATAAGGCACGGGCAGTACCTTATAGCTTCGCGTTGGTCTGACAGGCAACACCCGCTCGAGTGAAACACCTAGAGGGCATGAATGACAGGACAGAGATGGAGGCTGGCAGAATCTCGCAATCGTCCCACGATAGCTCCGGGCTTGCATCTTCGCAGTTCCGTGATGAGAAACCCCGAATACATCAATGTACTGGCGCGATACGCTCTCAGGTTGGAACTGGTAGAATCTCGCGATCGTTCCGTGATAGTCCCAGGCTCGAAACCTCGCGGCCCCTACCAGAACCCGAGGGGATTCTATCCGTGAACGCGGGAGATTCCCTCAGAGAAGTCGGTGTGGGCAGAGTTAAAGGCAGTGTTCACGATGATTTTGGTCCCCGAGTTTTTCACATGAAACAATACGATGGCCTCCAAGTTTTACCAAAATAACGAAGAAACGGCGAGAAACTCATTAAAAAGCTGTATTTCAGTGACATTATTCTATAACATGGATTAGTTGTCCGGCTGGATAAACATGTTCATGGGGGTTATCCCCGGATTGAAAATTGTGTCAATCAAAAAAAGAAGAATATTTATGCAAAGCAGGATTAGTTAGAGCCCTAAGGAGAGAACGGAAAATAGAGAGTAGAGAATTGCAAAGGTCGGGTCCACAAAAGATTTCATTGTTACAACAAACACTTCCTGTGATACTTAAAGGCACTGTTCGCGATAAACTTCATCCTCGACTTTTTCATGACAAACGCTTCTCGTGGCTCTCAGAAGCAGAACAGCGTCAAAAAAAACGGGACGAAAAGCTACCCAAGGGCCGCAAAACGGCTTAGAAAAGTGGGCAAACCCCGCCGCTGTGGGCAAGTGCGGCCCCTTTCCGCCCCTCGACGTGAACAATGGAACACTCGAAATAGTGAGTTAAGCTATGGTTTCCGATCAAAAGCCCCGTTCTTCCCTTCATTCTCAACTTCTCTCTTTACTCAGGTCAGCTCGCATACACTGGCTGCAAGAGACGGAAGTTACAAGCCTCGGACAACTCGTCCACCATTTTCCCTAGCTCAATTTTTCAGTGACCATAACTCCATTCCCAGAAGGTCTTGTACGATTCCAGAAGCATCATTGGAATCAGAATGGGACCGGTTTCAAGATAGGCAAAAAAAACAGAAAAGCGATTTTTATCGCGAACAGTGCCTTTAAGAGGCGGGGTGATACGTATGCATTTCGTGTACTTCTGGCGCGTTTTTCTCAACTTCTCCGTCATTTTAGTTCTACCCAGGGGCCACTTAATCAATATAGCGAGTAATCTTAAAATTGAAGATTAGCGTGAACACTGCCTTTAAATTAACCTTGGGATTTTGATGTTCTATGGTCGTGTGAAGAAGCAATTTCACCCCTGTTGAAACTAATCGGTGCTCACGAATTTATCGTTTATTTGGAATAATATTGAAAACCACTGATTTAACTGCACTCAATTGTTTTGATTATGCAATTTGCTTATAGGCATTAGACCCTAACTCCTGAATAAATCAGTTATCCGAACACAGCCGAAGAACAGCCATAATGACCGAATTCTCGGGAGTACATGAACCAGATTTTTTAGGTTACTCGGCACTTTCGGAGATTTGTTCCATATTTGTTCTAATTTAATGCGCAGATATTTATTTGAGCGGTAAGTCTATTGGATTTTCCCAAAAAGTACTCGGATCACTCGAGAGCACTTGAAAAATATTTTTGCGCACTTTTATTCGATCGTCTTCACCTGTATTCAGTTCAATACTCATGTATGAGCTAAATGAGCCGAAAATTCAGTTTCCTCAGTATCCGAACTGTTTAGAAAAGTGAAGAGTATCGAAATCTTGAGAAACATCAACCTGCAATACTTAGTTTTAGATATTATTTTGGAAAGCCATAGGTTGTTGCGAAGTTCAGTGTGAGTGAAAAATTTAAAGGCAGTGTCCACGATGATTTTCGTTCCCGAGTTTTCCACTCAAAACAAAGCGCTGGCCACCGAGTGGTACAGAAATTACGAAGAAACGGCGAGAAACGCACTAAAACGTCATATTCCAGCTACATTATTCTCTGGCCTGGACGTTGTCCAGTTGTATGAACGTGTTCACGGTGGTTATCACCGGTAGAAAATAGGATCAGTCAAAAATGGAAGAACATTCCAGGCAAAATGGTACCAGTTAGGGTCCAAAAGGAAAGAACGGAGCAACAGAGAGTAGAGAATTGCAAAACACGGGCCACAAAAGATTTATTGTCACAACAAATAGTTCCAGTGAGAGTAAAGAGACGGGGTGAGAGTAAAGGATTCCGTGTCCTTCTGCCGCGTTTCTCTTGATTGATTCGTCATTGATGTTTCCGCGCGGCGGCCGAAACTCATCGCGCGGCGGCCAAAACTCGTCTGCTTCCGACGCACGTGCGGTCGCGCAGCGCGTGGTACGCAGTCGACGGTGAGACATTGGCCGTTTTATGGCTTGTACACTCAGACAATAGGGCGTATCACATCACGACGCCGAATAAGAACGTATGCAGAGTCAACGGCGATTAGCCCGCTACTCTCAATGGGCTCGCGATCAGTATGCCCGTCCGAAAATTGGACCAACCGCAAAAATTCTATTCAACTAAGGTAATAATCATAATACAATAGGCCGAACCTATGACCAAAATTAAGTATCTGTGGGTGTCACGCTCTCCAACTGAAAGGGACAGACTGTACTCCCGCTAGTGCAGCCAAGAAGACATGAGATGTACCGCAAAGTTGGATAGTTGAACCGGCGACGAGCTCGTGTTATCACACAGGACAGCTCATCGTAGTCGACGCGGGTCCGTCGTGGTCAGTCCTATTCAAATCGTTGTACCCCAAAAAAAATATTTAAGCTCGCGGTACTTTCTACTCACGAGTAGCTGCGCGCGATAAGCCCGCACTTCTGTCGGACACACCGCGCTGAGATGCCGAGCAACCGCAGATTGATCGCGATCGGTTCCACTCTGAATTTTGTTCGCGGTAGAAACGTTTTCGGTAGAAATGTTTTCCGGTAAAACTATTCGACAATTTCTATGAAAAATAAGTCCACCCCTTTTCTGAGCAGATTGAGGCGGCGCGGTTGTTTCAGCGGTCACACCGCCTCGCTTTTCGCCTCGCCGCTCGGCGGTGCAAGTATAAACGATCTCTTACGCGTCGCGTGCCACATGAGTGAGTCATCATCGATCTTTTCGCTCTACCTTGATTTAGAAACGCATCTACGATTTGCGTCAGTGTGCATCCTTGGCGGGTAACCTGCTCGTGGGTCAATGGAATGTTCTGGAAAAACTATTTATTCGGAAAAATCGACTATCGAACTCATTCGAATGTTTTCGTAGATTTTCGAATATTCGAATTTTCGAATAATTCGGGATTTCAAACTTTTCGAATATTCGACTTTACGAGTATTTGGAATTTTGAAGTTTCTGAATATTCGACTTTTCAAATAATTCGGGAATTAGAATTTTTCGAATATTCGACTTTTGGAAAAAATCGAAGTCGGCTTTTTCAGTCGAATGATTTTTCGAATCATTCGATTCGGTCAAAGTATAGTGGATAATAGGGAGAAGTCCCCATGAAACTCTCGAATATAGAAAGAACCGTTAGAGAATCCATTAGATATTTATCTACGCCTGCCGGTGTGTTTGGGCACTTAGGACAAAACGTCAAACCACACGTCGGTAATGGTTTCGCGCTTCGGAATTTTTGGAAAAGTGACTTCTTTGTTTTCTGTTTCCTGCATCGAAAACTTTGTAAAAATTAGATGGGCAAATGCACATGCTTGGATGTTAGAATTTTTCGCGATACAGAATTTTTGAATATTCGGCAACTGTCCCTCTGGTGAAGCGAGCGCAGGACAACTATAATTAACGTGGGCGGGGTGGTCGAATGGTTTGGTTGGTCCACGGATTTTTCGCCCACTTCTTGGCGCTCATCCGTCGTAGTTCCGTTCTTACTCTTATTTTAGGGATCCAAAGCCCACGTTTCCGCCAAAAAAAAAACGGGTAGCTCTATAATCACAGCCACTGAACACTGCCTTTAATCTAAGCCTTACACTTCAGGGTAAAACAGGAGAGCGTTTTAGCAGTTATTCTAATTGAGTTGGATCTGATGTATACAACATAGCTTTGGTAATCTCGACAAAAAAAAGAAGGCCATATTGAGTTGCTGCCAAGTTCGCTTCTCGGTTGATACTAACAAAAACTCTCAACTGATCACGCAAGATAGGTATACATACGATAGGCTGAAGAATGAATAATTCTGGCAAGCTTAATACCTTTTAGTTCCTTCCTTGATTTGTACGATGCGAATAATAAAGTAAGCAGGAAACTGAAACGAGCACAGCAAGGCCATTCTCCAGTTGATGTACATAGCCGCGAGGAAGGAGAAAGCTGGAAAGTGATGTCAACTTGAAAGATAAGTTCGGCTATTGATACTACTTCTCTCTCGTTTCCATCCTATAGGGCAGAGAATACTCCGAAGAGACAAAATGTGTGGCTCTATCGGCAAGGTTAACTTATGGGAGAAGCATATATAGCACCCCAATTTGTTGATGAGGCTTCTGTAGCTGAGTATGACAAGGCACTTCATTGGAAGAGTTTGATGCTCGCTATATGGCCTTTTCGTAAAAATTTGTCTAGTGAATGGACGGCGCAGCGACGGTAGGTCCTTGCACGCGACCGAAACCCCACTGCGCTGTGACGTCGCGAACGCCGCACGGCCCGCCGCAATGATCGCGCCTCATCCATTCACAAGAATGAATTTGGCGGGAGCCCGCCCTTTATGAGAGTTGACGCCCTTTATGTTGCTCGCCCAAAGCCAATCGATCAGCGATCAACTCAGCTCCTCATGGTTAAATCGAATTTTTAGTCTTTTCGAACACATAGCCGCCCTTTTCCCTCTCCGCGCTTGTCCCAAGCTTCTACTTTTGCTGTTACGGCGAGAGTTGACGTTCACCTCCACAATCTTGGAAAGGAGCCTGGTGAAGTAAGTACAATACCCGCGCTAAGTTTTGTAAAAAAGGGGAGCATCTGGCGAACTTGGCAAAAAAGCGTCCGATGCATGTAACCTTTATGAATGAAGACTTTTTCAAATTCTGAAAGCGCTATCATATTCACAGATCAAATTTCTACCTATTTACGTGACTTGTGGGCCGAAGTTCCCCAAAATCGCTTTGTTTTTGGAGGAAATAGTTTTTGCAATCGGTTTTCAAAAACGCGGCGAAACTTTGAGCAGAATTTGTACAAGTAATGAAGGAGGAAACTAGATGCTTTCTCCATAAATTAGTTGTAGGTGAGAGCATCTCGAGGTTTGCGTAGGTTGAATTTTCGAAATTCCTCATTTTAGACCCCAGGGCTTTCGCAACAAAACTCCGACTTTTCATGTAGTTCTCAAGCGTGTTTAATTAAGGATTTCAAAAATTCAACCTGAACAAACCTTGAGATTCTCTCACCTGCACCTAATTTATGAAGAAAGCATGCAGATTGCTTTTCCATTACTTGTACAATTACTGCTCAAAGTTTCGCCGTACTTCGCCGCGCGCGATGTTTTTGAAAACCGATTGCAAAAACTATGTCCTTCGAAAACAAAGCGATTTTAGGGAAATTTGGCCCACAGGTCACGTAATTAGGTAGCAATTTTATCTGTGAATATGATAGCAATTTCAGAATTCAAAAAAGTCTTCATGCAAAAAAGTTACATGCATCGGACGCTTTTTTGCCAAGTTTGCCAGATGCTCCCCGTTTTTACAAAACTTAGCATACATTGGATCCGACTCACTCTTTTTCGGATATCCATCCGAATGAACCGAAATTTTTACGACTCAAAATCCGATTCACCGTAAAAAAACGTCAAAATCCGAATGATCCAAAATCCGAATCGCCGAAAAAACGTCAAAATCCGGGTGATTCAAAATCCGATTCACCGAAAAAACCCCAAAATCCGTTTGATTCAAAATCTGAATCACCGAAAAAACCCCGAAATCCGTTTGATTCAAAATCTGAATCACCGAAATGTGCTATGAGTCGGATAATGATTCGGATACCGAATATCCGAAATATATCGTGAATCGCATTGGATAATGAGTCGGATATCGGTAGATTCGGCTGATGTGCTGTTACTCAACAAAGTGTATCTGATTTCACGACTGGAAATTTCATTCTACTGTAGACTTGCGGATTTTTTTTCTACTGTAGCCCTTTGAGTTGTTGACTGAAAATTCAAATCGCGCACATCGTCAGCCGGAGACCTGCCCGTTGCCCCCTGTTGTCCTTGTTGTCGGGCTGTTGACGTTTCGATGTTGTCGGGCTGTTTACCTTGTTGTCGGGCTGGTGACGTTTCGATTTGTCGCGTTTAGCGGCCTATTTAGCTGCAGTTCATATCCTGCAGGACTTTTTCATCTAGCTCAGGAAGTACTTTACACCGACGCTCAGGAACTACTTTACACCGACACGCGTCGCGGTCGGCGCTCCAACACGCGTCGCGTTGGGCACCGGCACGCGTCGCGGTCAGCACACTGACACGCGTCGCGGCTGGGTCGCCCAGCCTCCACTGGGGCCGCCACCGGATGGACAGGGCCTCTAGATGCGGGGCGGGGCCTATACCCCAAACCTGAGTAATTGAACCGGCTGCTCTGCATCTTATCATTTGAAGCATGCCTGAAAAAGCGTCGTATACTTCCCTTTTATCTAGAGCGCGAAAACGCTAGCTGTACAACACCTCGACTAGACCATACCTAGCGGCCACGGCCCTGCGAAATATCGGCGCATTGGCCAGCGGTGGCTCATGGTGGGCGGATCAACCTGTTATCTACGCCCCAGTTTGCATGAGACACTCCCTCTGGCAAACTGGGGCGTCGACAACAGGTTGATCCGCCCACCATGAGTCACTACTGGCCAACGCGCTGATATTCGGCGGGGCCGTGGCCGCGAGTTATGCTCTGGTCGATGTAGAGCTGTTGCACAACAATTACGGCCGCGAGTTATGATCTCGTCGATGTCGAGCTGTTGCACAGCTAACGCTCTAGATACAAGGGAAGTATACGACGCATTTTTCAGGCATGCTGTGAATGATGAAAGCGCAGCCGGTTCAATTACCCAAGTTTGCGGTACATTGGCCCCGCCCAGCATCTGGAAGTCCTGCCCATCCGGTGCTGGCCCCAGTGGAGGCTGGGCGACCCAGCCGCGACGCGTGCCGTTGTGCCGACCGCGACCCGTGTCGGAATGCCGACGGCGACGCAAGCCGGTGTGCCGATCGCGACGCGTGTCGGTAAAAAGTAGTACCTAAGCTAGATGAAACAATCCTGTAGGATGTGAACTGCTGCTAAATAGGCCGCTAAACGCGACACATCGAGTTGTCAACAGCCCGACAACAGGCGGACGTCGCTGGGCAACGGGCAGGTCTCAGGCTGACAATACGCGCGATTTCACTTGTCAACAGGGAGCGGTTTATAAGAAAACAACTTATCAACCTGTTCTTGACGCCCGTTTGCCTGAGACAGACATACAATCGGCGCACAGTGTGAAATTTCTGGCGCATTTCTGCGCATCGTCAGCATAGATTTCGCGCATATAAGGCATTGATCCTCTTCGTTTGATTTGTTATTGCGAGTATGGCGCATTGAGGGTACGATAGTCTCCCAAAAAACTTCAAAAGGGAAACCCTGTTCGAAGGTGTTCAGACAGGAATTCACGGGTGTTTACGAAATTGATGAACGAATTTTCGAAAATAGATTTGGTCTGCAAATATTTCGATATAAAGATGATTATCAATGAATTGTTCTATCATGGTACGGTAGAAGACTTTTTTTTCTTGAAAATCTTCGCCAGAAGGCATTATACCCACTTGTATCCGACCGGATATCCGACTCGGATACTCGGATTCCGACTCACCGAAAAAAGGTCAAAATTCGAATGATCCAAATCCCGAATCACCGAAAAAACGTAATTTTCGGATTGATCCGAGATCCGAATATCCGTTTAGCCTCTCTATACGAAAGACTCGGATTATCCTATGTTGTTATTTCGAATCTATCCCTTTGAGTCGGATATCCAAGACCTTTGATTTTTGAGTTATCCGAAATCCGAGTATCCGAAATTTTTTGATTCGGATCCAATGTATAAAACTTAACGCGGGTATTGTATGTTCGACCTCCCAGCACACCCCTCACAGAGCCAAGCTAAAGAGTGTGTTCAAAAAATTTAGCTCGGTAGAATCGTAGATTTCTAACTGCATCTTCATGGGTTTATGTCTTGAAGAATTGTCTTGAATCGACGATCAATTATTACGCGTCTTAGATTACATTGCACTTCTTCACTGTAAAAACGTTTTTGACGTCGTTATACGAATTTCGGTGGTCGTAAGGAATACTGAAAGAAACAGAGCAATACATCCCATTTCGGAAAGATGCTCATAGCGTTCATTGTTAAAGGCAGTGTTCACGATAAATTTCACTTCCGATATCCCCACGATTTACGGAAGGTCTGGTGCCCTATATAGCAAGGCATGCTTAAAAAGGACACGAAAGACGCGTTTTTGAGCCAAAATAGGCTCTCCCTTGTTTACGTTGATTTTTGAGCGTGGAGGAATTGACCGCTAAAAGGATTATACCTATCAATGCAATGAAGCAAACAGCTCACTTATCAGCACTTCCTTCACTTGATCATTCCTGTGTCTGAGTCTTCATTTGTTCCTTTCAAGGGGCGGATCTGGAGCACGGGGCGTGCCTGGGGCACCAAAACGCTTGTTTGCAGCCGTTATTTTGCCACTCCTGGCTCGTTTTCTACCGTTCCTTTGGCACTGGGAGCCTAGGATCCTTCTCCTCTATCAGTTTACTGTGGAAAGTCAACGAGGATGATCATCGTGAACACTGCCTTTAACCTGGAGCGGAGAAAGGAAAAGAGACTGCGACTGAGGACGGAGAGACGTAGAGAACATCATTCGTGGGCATGTTAGGGTCCGCAACTGCGGACTGGAATTTCGCTTAGACAATAACAGTGGGTTTGTTGAAGAGGTCACTGATAACCTGTCGTTGATATGGAGTTAGCCGATGAGTGCGTAGAGACAATATACATTTGTTTTTTTTATAAAAGTACATTTTTGTACCAAATTTATTTATCGTTGGACAAATCGGCCCGTATGGCAAGGCGATACTCCTTACTAGGGAAGGTATCGAGGGACCTGCGACGTTTCGGAAAACGTCATACAGAAAGTTGTGGAGGATGAATAAAATAACAACAAAAAAAACGCAAGGTTTTGCCAGCGGACTATTTGGTAGGCCAAAAATTTTTTAAACTGATCAAGACTCACTGCAAATCCTAAATCAAAGCGAATAGAGTGAGAAAACTGCTAAAAACGCTCTGGGTTAAAAGGAAGTTAGCATATACAAATTTGACGCCTTGATTTTTCCCACTCTAGGGCTGGTAGTAAAACCCCCATTGTCGTGACGACAATTGTCATGACATGTCGCGACCAAAAGGCGCGAGCTATGGGTTCGTATCGTATCCTACAACACATGGCTCGCGACTGTCACGAGCTTTTTGTCACGACAGTTCCTGTCACGAGCTGTCACAAGTGTCGCGTGGTCATAACATCACGACAACGCGACAGACAGCGTGACACAAAATAGTGCGCGGTTGAGGGAGTGCGCAGATTGCTGCGAGTGTCGTGCGCTCGTGTACAACAATGTCCTCCGACACTGGCAGCGGTCTCCTACGGGAGTCGGCTGGGAGTCCTAGCCTCATCAGCTATAGGGCTCCTGTTTGCCACATGTAGAAGTCCTATCTGTCTCCTGTAGGAGATCGAACCGTGCACAGCAGTTGAACGAAATCTCATTTTGGAGGGAATTTCAAATACGGCTTTAAGGAAGAATCTGAGCCAAATCCTTCGGCTTTCCGTGATTACTTTTCTTGAAGCGTAAAAATAGCTCATCCATGGCTACTTGTCTGCCAAATTCAAAAATTGCCTTCGGGATTGAGCTCAGTCATAGCTCTTTGCACCCTCGTCGCGTCAAAGACGGAGACTCCATTATCTCCTCACTCGATTTTGGTCCTCTCTCGGACTTTGATGCATGGCCATTGTCTGCCCACTCCGTCCTTGTGCGCCTCGTATGCGGCGCGAGTTTGCATCGATTGTTCAACGTGTACGTCTGATTGGCCGTTCTTTGGTTTAAGACGTCATATAAAATGCTTGCCTGCGTCGGCTGCGGCTGCCACAGCATAATTGACGCCCGATGTACGGCGCGCGACGCTCAATGCGGCTCTATGACCTGTAGGAGACCGCTTCTCTCTAGTCCGGTCATCCACACAACAAAACACCTCCTGTGGTTGACCACGGTGGTCGTTTTCCCCCGTAGGAGACCGCTGCCAGTGTCGGAGTCCTCCGACACTGGCAGCGGAGTCCTACGGGAGAAAACTACGATCGCGGTCTCCCGCAAGAGCTGTTTTGTCCTGTGGGAGACCGAACTAGAGCGAAGCGGTCTCCTACAGGACATGCTGCCGCATCGCTTCGACTGGGTCTCCTATAGGACAAAACAGCTCCGGTAGTTGTCCTGGAACGCGCACGTTGAACCATTGATCGAACCCGCGCGGTGTACGATACGCGTGTGCATGGGGTGGAAAGCTGATTAGCCCCTGTAGGTTCACAGAGGCGCCCCTCTCACTGATTGATTGGGGTGCTTAGGAGCCGAATTTCCTCCTTGATGAAAAGTGAGGGAGGAATGTAATGGGGCTTAATGCCCTACACTAATTTTTGCCGTTGACAAAATCGTCAACGAAGAAGTGTGAAAATCATGCTTCGATTTGCAAGAAATTCGAGAACAAGGCGGTTTTGGCTTGATTCCAGCAAACGTTATTTGAAATTCCCTCCAAGCTACCGTACAAGTTCCGGTCTCCTACAGGAGAATAATAGGACTCCTACAGGAGTATCAAAGGACTCCAACAGGGGAAAATCAGGACTCCTGTTGCAGGGGAGACTAGGACTCCCAGCCGACTCCTGTAGGAGTCCGCTGCCAGTGTCGGAGTCGTGACGACATTTAGGCGTGTAATTGAGAGCAGCGTGTGCAGCGGCTGCAATGACAGAGGGAACTACGCCAGTTCGTCTGTTTGTTTTTTATTTCAGTCCTGATGTTGCGTTTTTTGTCCTCTTGTTTACTAGAGTTCTTCACTGCAATTTCTTTATCTATTTCACTTCTTATATTTTTTATTTTTTTCCTTAGTTTCATCATGGTTTGGATCGTGCAGATAACGAAATTACATCGAAGAAGTTGTCTTTGGTGTGATCGGTGATGAGTGTTTGCAGCTAAATCGATAACACGGGACTGCACTGGCTACCAAATTTCAACACGAATTATCGTCAGTTTTCTTTTGGTGATTCAAGTATGGCAAAATGAATATAACGCTGTAAATGCTGCCTTGCATGAAAAGTGTAGTGTTGAATATCGATTGCGTTCGGATTGATTACTTATTGTTAGTGGAATTGTTATCAAGGCGATCTAAAATCCTACAAACATTTTCGAGGAGATAGGTTGGAGAATTTAGTTATCAATTTAGTTATATACATACATATTTTATATGTTCAGTGTCTTCGTGAACTGTCGTTTTCAGCGTCATTTCATGGAAAGGGCAAACTAAGCATTAAAGATTTGGCTGCAAATGCTCTACATATCAATATGGATTTTATTTCCAAGCCGAGCAAGCCAACTGTTTGTTTTACGCGCCACTCTTTGAACCGTTGATTTTTTGAGATTGTTTAACTGCGAATTCCAGATTAAATTTTGCACAATGTTTTGTTCGTGGGATAATCAACCATTGAATAGTGTTTGATGGTTATGCTTGAGTTTTTTTTCAGATGTTTCAAACCCTGGAAAGAAACGTAGACTTCCTTACGCTTGGTAACCGAAGGTTATGTGCCCTCACCGGCTAGTTTTGCGTCCATTTTTAAATTTCTTCTCCATTATCTACGGTCCAAGATTTTATCACTTGAAACGTAGCTATAGATTCTCGCTGTTCAAAAAACCTTATTACCCTCGGCCAATCTTCTCGATGATTGTCTGCGATTACTGTTCTCAACACAACGAAAGTCCGGTTCACAGTTGAGGACAACCGCTGTTGCGGAACGCAACTCGGAGCTAATCGTGCCGAAACCTAATTGTTTTAGCATATTAGCTCTGAGTTGCGGGCGGCAGGAGCGCTTGTTTGCTACTGCGGATCGAAAATTCGCTCCGGTGTGGACAGTTCGCTTTATGGAAATACATTCGCGAAGCCTTCATCTCCCTTGCTTTTCAATCAGTGAAACGTGGTGGGTATAATCCTTCATCTTTACCATTTAAAAATTCCGAATCTTGTTATTAACCTCAAATTACCCGTTATCCAATGAAGTTCGCAGCGCATAAATATGTTTTTTTGTTAATATGATCATATCGTGTATTGAAAACGTTTGCAGGGTGTTCGACTAAGCTTGGCCCTGTTCAAGGAATTTCGATGGTAACTGTGGTAGAAGTACAGCTGCAGCAGGTGCGGCAACATCTGAAGCAAAGGTTAGTGTGTATACTTTTTTTTTCTATTTTTTTTGCCTCAGTGATCATAAAAAGTCGCCAAAAAAACACGACGATGTCATTTTTAAAATGCCTCAGAACTACCCAACTCAGGGTTCAGCGGGACGTTGCGGACGATATCACTACTCACTCTCTTTGTGACCAAAATTTTCGAAAGAAATGTCGGAAGTATCTACGAATCCTTCTCTTATATGAACATTTGGCCTAAAATTTTCACGGTCCCCCCAATTTTCCCTTTTTGGGCCAAATTTTTTACGACCGTTACTTTCCCCGTTGCTCCCGGTCACAACCTCGCTGGACCCTGAGCGTCAAACGAGCCGTTGAAGAGAGTAGGATTTTTTGTGAAATGTTTTCTCCTTCTTCCTATTCCCAGCTACGAAGCGAGTAGAAGTGATACAAAAGTGAGTGTTATCCACAGTCACTAATGTATTTTTTGGTGGTATGCTTTTTTGGTTTCCTATTACCAGGAGTTGTTGCAGGCCCATCCATCATGACTTGCCACGGTTTGGGGAACCTTAGTGGTTGCAGAGAAGAATCAACGACCACCGCGGACACCAGGAAGAGGTGGAGACTTGAATCAAAGGTTAGCTTGTGCGATTTTCTTCATTTTTCTTCAGTTACAGGCAGCGTATCCTCTGTTTTCTAACCAAATTCACTGTTTCCTTGCGCGCTTGTGCGGAGCGAGGGTAGAGACAGCGATAAAGTGTGGGAAGAAGGAGACGCAGCGTACGCGATGAACGAAAATACATTTCACTCGGAAAAAAAGGGTACACGGTCGTAAACGTGATTGAGATAACTACGGAAATAGAAGGATGGTTTGGCCCAGATTACGCCTACGCATTGTGAAACGCCAAAAGCGATCCACAATGCCGCTATATGAGTGACAAGTTGACCCGCCCCTTTATTTCTCCGCCCCATTATTGCGTCCTCCTTCGAGACAGTGGTGCTAGGCCATTCCCACCGTTTTCGATGTATGTTGATTCACTTATTGTACTTATTGCACCACCAACAAACGTCTCCGTCGGTGGGAATGGCCCTGCACCACCGTTCTGGAGGGGACGGCAAACACAGGGGGTGAAAGAATACAGGGGCGGGGCCAACTTCATGCTCTTGTAGCGTCATTATGGGTCGTTTTCGACGCTTGAAAATGCGTAGGTGCTGTGTTCTGCGTCATACCATTCTATTTCCGTAACTATTTCAATCACGTTCACGAGCGTGTACGCTGCCTTTAATTTTTCCCGTCAGGCTTCCACACAGTCGCGCGAGTCGGTGAAAGAGGGGGGATGTGGTTACCCAGCTTCTTGATTCCCCCTTATCCCCCCTACAGGTGACACAGGTTGAGTTTGTTCCGGCCTACTTCCCCCTTAATTACCGCAATCTGCCCGGCCCCTCCCCTTTTGTTGAAATAAATGACGAGGACCGAGAGGGAATTCTTCAATATTCTTATCTATGCTACCAAAAAGTCAACAATTTCTTTTACGACTAAAGGTTTTTCAATGTCCTGAGGGCACACTGATGGCAGTATCATGTTCGAAAACTACATTAGGAATATGGCTTTCCGTAACTGTTCCCGAAATACCAAAGACGCATATGCAGGTTGAAAAGCAGTACAATAGAAGTGCGGGGCCCTTTTTTCGGTGCCCTGAGGGCACACAGGTGCAGTCTCGGGTAGTAAAACTACATTCAGAATATGTTCTCCGTATGAAAACGTATTTAAAATTTCATGGATGCAAGTGCAAGTTGAAAAACGCTTCAGTAAGTGAGGCCCCTGAAAATAGGTTCAGTCCCGGATTTAAGTGGAGATTCCTGAAATTCTCGAAGTAACACGATAGGATAATTTCAAACATATATTACCGCAAAAATATTTTTCGGGGGCGGAAAGGCTGGTGAATTTTTTTCTCTATTTTTTAGTAATCATGTTGGAACGTACCCTTCCCGAAATCCCTACTTGGAGCCCTACCTGCAGCTTTTCTCGCAAAACTGACATTTACAGTCGACTCGCGCAAGCTCGGATTTGCCGCGGCAAAGTCCGCAGATCACCTCTTAGAGCCCGCATACACCACGGATTGTATGCGCGCATTTTGGCCGAAGACGCGTACAAATTTAGTTGACCGGACTCCGAAAATGCATGGGCGATTTGTAATGGTTTTCAAATTTCGTTAAATTTAACGATTTTAACCGATGGAGGTTCCATCACACTGTTGTCGTACAAACCCGAGAGGTGCTACCCCTTTGGAAATCTCGAAGTACCCACTCCAGCCTTGTTCTTCCAAGTTCCGCAAGATCTGAAAATGGCAGAAAAAATCAGCAGAAAGTTTTACACCGTTCTAGTGCGGTGGTTCCATTTAACGAGAGTCGACACATTCAAAAACCGTGTATTGCAGGCACTGTGATTGATGCGGATGCAATGGAGCGTGACTGAACGAATAGGCAGGGCAGGAGATATATCTGAATCTTTACCCTCTGTTTTCGTCTTTTTGTTTAGGAATAAAATGCTTGTTCATTGATTTGTGATTGTTAGCTAATGCACTGTGCTATATCCAAGTTTGCGGTTCTCAAGTGCAAAACGGAGTGGAGCGACGGATCTATTCATTTGAATTTTGCGTGCCCGCCTTTCCCTTTTTTTTCAAGGCGTTACGGGGCGTGTGTCACGCGTTCAATACCTCGTTGATGGCAGTGGTTTTTGCGACGGAGATCGCACTTCATATGATTTCATGAAGTTTTAAGCGAACGGTGTTGTGAGGTGTTAGAGCAGTGGGTGTGCCCGCAGTTACGGTACGTACGTCGCGGGTTCAACACCCCGTGAATGGTAGTGATTTTTGCGACGGGAATCGCATTTTACATAACGTCGGCATGGATCGCGAAGAGATTTCGCGTTCACTGTTGAAAGTTGGCGCAAACTCGGTGCCATGTGCTATAACATAGGTGCACCGAGCTGGCGCCAACCTTCAACAATGCACGCGAAGTCTCTTCCCGATCCATGCCGATGTTACCTTCATGCAATTAATAGCGCGCGGTGTTCTGAGGTATTAGAGCAGTAGGTGACCGCCATTATGGTACGCACGTTGCGGGTTCAATTCCCAGAGTTGCCTTAGTTTTGCAATGAAGAGGAGAATCCTCGTGACAAACTCGAGACAAAGGCGTGACTGTTTCTATCGCTGTCACTTGCTGTCACGAGTGGTTGGTCGTACTGTTATGACAACGGAGGGGGGTTTACTAGCAGCCTAGAGATATGAGCTGTTTCCGTGATCGTTGCATATTTTGCACTCTTCTTTTCACTCGATTCAAGCAGCTCGGCGCTATCAGCAGCGATGGCCAAGATGACGACAGCCAAGAGGACGTGGATTACAATATAGCGAGAATGGAGCGGTATCACGGGTTTGAATCCAATAACGGAATCTCCGCACTGTTTCATTTTCCTTTGTTTTTTTGTTAATCTAATACATACATGCCCCTTTTTCACATTCCGTTTCATTTTATTATTTTTTGAGCATTAATGTTTTTTTACCTAGGCATTGTGCTCAATGACTAACATGTGCCTTCCTATGGTACAACAATGGTGGATTTCGTTCCGAAGAAACAAAGTAGAATCGGAATGAAATAGTTATAACTATGTCAAACTTCATCAACCGAAAAGGCTAGTAGCTGCGACTGCGTTCTATGAAACACCCGAAGAAGAGGCGCTTGTCGGGCTTGTCGCCTCTGCTTTGATTGCTTCATAGAGCGCCGCCATAGCTCTATAGTTACTAGAATCCCATTCTGAGTTATTTTGCTCTATAAAGAATTGTTGTGGATGAGAACACTCGTATGCATAAAAACAAAGGGAAAGAAAGTGTCAGTTATAGGCAGGGCTGTGCGGAATTGTTCCGCTTCCGTATCTCCGGTATTTTTTGGGCTGTTCCGTTCCGTTTCCGGGTTTTCGGGCTCGGAAACGGAAGAAAATATTGCTCAAGAGAAAACGTCACGCCTCCCCGGCGCTCAGCCGCGGTCTCTTTACGATCACCACAGCGTGAGTCGAACCCTGGGCCAGTAGCAATCCCCCAATGTGGTGACTTTAAAAAGGCAGCCATCCTGAGGTCGATGACGCCTGGATGCCTCCTACGGTGCCTGCAGGCCTTAGAACGAGAATCATTCTCGAAGAGTAGCGTTGAATGCAAAACTCTCAATTGTCGACGTATTTGAACCAGCAGCGCACCAACCTTCGAGACGGATGCCCACACCGCGCCTTAGACCACTAGGCCACGTGTGAGGGACTTTTTCTGTTCTCCTACATACACTCCCTCCACAGTTCTTCGTATTCATTGTAACTTTGATCGAACTAGCAGTAATATATAAGGGTTTCGGGAGCGTGCAAATGTGTCTATCTTTCAGATTTAATAAGTTTTCAACCTTGGATCATGGGATTTCGGAATTTTAAAAAATTTTAAAAATCATCAAATCGAGAGAATGTTAGATTCAAAAAACGATTTTGAAAATTTTTTGTTGGATGACCACTTACCGCTGAACCACGATACACAAAGCTTTGTAGTATGATTGTCGAAGAGCCAACCTCGTGTTTTTTCACAATGTACCAAGAAGTTCAAAGGATTTTTTAAGTTATGGACTATTTTTTTCCTTAGTCTGTTTCACGCTCCCCAGTCAACATAGAAAGATGTGAACTTGAAGTGAAAGAGGAAAACGAAGTTCGGATAAAAGCCGCTACTTGAGTGAACTATTATACAGCATTTAGTAACTAGTACACGCGGATCACGTGAGTTTCATGCCTTTTCTTAAGAACGAAACCGTTTTTAAGCCATCTTTCTAAGATGGCTTTCTAAGAGAATCTGATTCTATTTGTGGTGAGCGATTGTTGAAAAAAAATCTAAAAACGGTTGAATATGGCTACAGCAACTTTTAGGAATTGGAAGTTGAGCTTAGCATAGGACTAAAGCACGTGAAATCTATAAAGGAGACGTGTTCATGACAGCTACGTACAATTTGACGTTAATCTCCCACTAATCTTCTCCAGGAATCATCGGAACATCAATAAAATCTTCAAACGTTTCGCCTGTCATTCCTATCAGCTGACAGCGGAGCTGGATGGCCGCCAGTCGGCGGGTGCAATTTTTCCTTGCCCACCTAGACAACGAGATAAGCCACCGTGCTGTGCTGGGGTGATAAGTGGACAGCAGACTGGTCGGTTCGCAAGCGCTCCACTGTCAATTCTTGGAGCGTACTTGCTTTAAAAAGTCAGCCCCATTAGACGTGCTCGACCCCATGACCGCTGTATCGACCCAGCTCCTCTTCGCTCCGCGCCCTATTTCTCTTTCCTCTGCGGCGGTGAGCAAGGTCACCACCCGTTTCTTGCAGTAAGCCACCTCACAAAAGAACGCTCACTGCTCCCAGGTGGCTGACTGCAATGGTCATTAAATTGAGCGTCGCCTGTGCATTTCTATGCCGGCCCATCCATATTGATAGCCGAGACGAGATTGACCCAGTCACCACGCAGTGACAGCCGGTAGCTGCCACCTTACGGGGGGATCGCTACTGGCCCTGATCGTTAAGATCGGCGTCCTGCTCCTTCCAAACTTCTCGCAGCTTGCGGTCCCCACCAACGCACTGAACGATCTCAACTTGGGCTTGACCATGGCAGCTGCAGAAGGCATATTCTGAGTACTGATGCACGAGTAAGTAAGCGATGTTGTCTAGCAATTTAACCGTGCTTAAAGGCAGGGTTCGCGATAAAAACGACTTATGAGCTCTCTTCATGAGAATGTAGATTCGGTCATCACAAAACTAGAAATAAGTGAAAAAACCCGGAAATTCGCGGAAAATACGCTCAAAAACTAAGTCTAACGGCTAATTACCCGGCCCCCTAATTAACGAAGTTTTCATTAATGCTTGCTTATCCACCTTTTATTTTGGGGTTCATGTAGTCAGTAGTCTCCAGAAATTACTTTAGAATCAAAATAAAAGTTGACAAAACAGGCGCTTATACAGGGTGCGTATTAAATACCCGTACACGGTTCGGACCGCGTAACTCGTCAAAGAAGCAAGCGAATTGGAAGCGATTTTCACTTTAATCTACTGACAACATAATCATTCAAAATAATCAGATATCATCCGATGTGGCCGCCTTTAGCTTTGACGACAGCTCGAAGACGATTCGGGTAGGCATCCACGGCGGCCCGCAGCAAGTCCTGAGGAATCTCACTCCAGGCTTTCTTCAATGAAGATTTGAGTGCGCTGATGCTGGTGTGTTCTGTAGCGCAGGCTATCTCCTCCAAAATGCTCCAGTCGCAGTAATCCATAACGCTGTGATCTAGAGTTTGCTGGCCATTCAATCGCGGCGATGAAATCTGGTAGTTTCTCACGACACCAATGCTGGACCATCTTAGACCCGTGAGCTGGAGCCCAGTCTTATTGGAACATCCATTATCCTCTCTTTCAATGTTTTACCAACCACAGTAACATATGCTGCCCAAGAATGGCTTACAGATAGGTGTCAGCCTAGATTTTCACACATTTTTTCAACAAAAGTGAGAGGCGTGCAAACCACTACGAAAGCGTTGTGTTTTACCCTGCGCGAAACGATTCTTTCCGCCTTGGTAGCTTGCTCACTGTCATGTGCAAGCACCCAGACGTTTTGGCTGTTGTAGCTCTGTTTCACGGTAAACAGCCTTTCATCTGTGAAAAGCATCCTCAAGTGCCGATTTTTTGCGACCCGCCGCAGAAGTCCTTTACATTTCCTTACTATCCCCTTCTTTTCTGCGTCGCTCGAGCCATGTCTTTTTTGCAGCTTGTAGGGACGCATATGGACTTGCTCCTCGACCACCTTCCCCACAGTTCCCTCCGACACGCTCAAGTCTCGCGCCATTTCTCTCATACTCCTCGTGGTTTTGCGTTTGAGCACCTCTTCCGAATTTTTCTTAGACGTCTTGTCGCTACAGTCACCGTACGTACTGGAGGAATACGGCCATAAAGCGTACTTCAATTTACTGCACCGTAGGCGGTTTGGCGGGGAACTTTGAGAAGACGAGCGATCCTCGAAGCTGAATGTCCGGCACTTCTGAGCTGAAAAATTGCAGCCCTTTTCGGATTCGGAGCTACATTGCTCTGAAAAGGTAATGTGAGATCCCCAAATTTTGTGCAGGTATTGTAAAGGGCTTAGCCTTGCGAACACACCACAAGCGAGTCAGGAAAATCAAAACCTCACTTTCAAATGCGCGCGTCAAAAGTTTACGGGTATTTATTACGCACCCTGTAGAAAGCTCGATAGTAGGGGGCTGGAGGACACCAAGCAATAGCTTGTTCCTAAGCGTTTTTTCCGCTATTTTTCTACTTATTTTCACTTTTGTGATGGACAGATCTGCCATTCCATGATGACAGCACAACAACCGATTTTATCGAGAATTCTGCCTTTAACATTATCATCTCAGTTGAAAACCATCACAGTTTGTCTCTCCCACTTTTAATCACAGTATTTATCTTGAACCACTGGAGTATTGGTGGATCATTACTCATTCATGCAGCAGTACAACACTTTGTTACAGTTGGGTCCGCCGATGGAGGGACGAAAGAGGTAGAAACTTTTTCTCTTCGTCTCTCTAGGTACTCATGCCCTCGCGGGGTTGCATTTTAGCGTATTAAAAATTGCACCGCAAGGCCCACAAACTCGTCGTTGTCAGCAGCATGTGCTGCCGACTCATACTGAGTCTCGACTTCTCAGCGGCAGCTTGTGCTGCAGTTAGCAGCACCTGTTGCTGCAGACGAAGGGTTGAACTCGATGTCGGGTTCCGAGTGCGACCCATCATTAACAGCAGAATGTGTTGCTAGCAGCAGCACGTCATGCAAATGGAGAGTCCCTGAGCCACCACCTCTTCTACCGGAGCTAGGTGCGATCCTCGTAATGGCCCGCAGCAAGGATGCAATCCTCGCCAAGGTACGCAACAAAGGCGACAATCTCGCCACGGTTCAAAACAAGAAAGCTTTCCTCGTGATGTGCAATAACGACAATCTTTTCAGCATCCAAAATTCACATCCACAAAGTTGTATACTCTAGATCACCTCCTGGGATCGGCTTCGAATGAACAACTACTCTGTCAGCAAGAGTAGGTGACATATAAACTCGCAGCCGTCGTAAAGCATCGATCACACTGGAAAAATCAATCAAAGGGTGGAACTCGACATCAGGCAGTGTCCATACGTGGCGAGAGCGTGCGCTGCCGCTGTTGCGCGCCTCTCAACGCTCCTCAGTCCATAGCAGACGTCCTAGCGTCAAGTGACCGTAAGGTGACGCTGGGGGTTCGCATCTTCAGCATTTGTTATTGATCTGACTCCTTAGCGACACCCCAGCGACCACTGCAGCCGGCCAGTCGCTGACGGTGGAGGCTTAGTGACCGTAACGGCTGTCACTAATATTATCGATACCATCGTTAACCACGTGCCGTCCTCGGACACGTTGAATCCGCCAGCCGTCGAGCGTCGTGCGTCAGCGTTTCAGCGCTGAGCGGCAAGCAAAACGTGTGCCCTTGATGAACATCGATTTTGCGTAAAATAGCACGCTCTCGCGACGTATGGACTGGTTTTCAGCTCAATAGGAAAGCCTGCAGCAGCAGCAGCACGTCCTCCTTTCATGCTTAAAATCTATTTGTCCTCGGTTCGCTAGCTGTTTTAGAGCGCAGACCCACTGGTACGTGAGCGAATAGATTGAGATCACAAGCTATCGAATTACATCCGCAAGTCATGAGTACCAACGAAACTTATTATTGAAGCGTATCATGATTTTTAGTTCAATTCCGTTTCCGGCAACTTTTAGAAATTTTTTCTTACGTTTCCGTTTCCAAAAAAACCTGAAAAAGATTTCCGCACAGCCCTGATTATAGGCAATGTAAGGGATCTCGTATTTTTCCATTAGCCATTATAGCCGTATAAATTTTTTTAGAAGGCGTCTCTCGGTTGACGCACATGCCTGCCATCCCTTGTTCGAAAACAACTAAACATACTTCGGTCAAATAATTTTTTTTCGATCCACTGGGCATATTCCAAGGGGGTGAGCCCCGCACACGGTGAAGAAACAAAAAAAAATTTCTCCAGTTTTTTTAGGTATGATGGTTTTCATAGGAGGACTGCTAGCTGCACATAACGACCAATTTTCGCCCACAGAAAATAAGAAATGCAGCCATGGTGGCCACATGGAGAGCAGCTGCCCCCTTTTTGATCGTTTTTCTTCTTTTTTTTTGACCTACCGAATGGTCCTTTGGCAAAACGCAGCACATATGTGTGTTACTCTATTCATCCTTGACAACTTCCAGTAGGACGTTTTCGAAACGTCGCGGATATCGTAAAAATTTCCCTAGTTACTGAGAAGGTGTTTTCACAAATGCGAGCTCATAGCCACGTCGTGGCCATAAAGCTTCTCCAAAGTGTCTAGGTGGGTGGTGGCCATCGTGTATCAACACCCCTGAGGAGGCGGGGGAAACGGGGGAGGAGCGAGGTTCCTGATTGGAGGCAATACAGGATATCCCCGTGCTGCACCCAATCAGGAACCTCGCTCCTCCCCCGTTTCCCTTCCTACTCAGGGGTGTTGACACACGATGGCCACCACCCTGTCTAGGTGAGCCGTGGCAGAGCGCCTACGGTTTCTGCAACTCTCTGCTGGGACAACGATTAATCGTGTCAATGACCTAGGATTGCAGCACGACTAATCTTTGTCCTAGCCCGATTGCGGACCGAAACGTTTACCGATAAGTACAGTATGCTGCTTTGAAGTTCTTTCTAAGACCAACCGCTACGAACCAACACGTGAGTTGAGAACAAGACAAAAACCGTGAATAGCAATCGACAACCAACTTGATCTTGAACAGAAAAATGCAAAGGGGAACCAATGCCTAAGATTGAATGACCAACCTGGACAAATTATGGCCGGTATGAGTATATCCAGTTTTGATTCCATAATTTTATTCAGAGTCGATGAATCGGTTATTATTCTTTGTAGGATGCGTCCAGGACTATTGCGCTCTTCATCGAAATACGCACATCCATGTCGCATAATCTATAATTTCGATGGTACGGTGACAAATTATTTATCTCAGCTTAAAACAAACGCGAACCTTTCTAAACATCGTGCTTCTCATGAACGAGCAAAATCCGTGGCCGTACAATGCAATGAATAACCGCTTAAAACGATATTATGTTGTAATCCGTTTACTTATTGCTGGGGTCCATGGTCACATTTGGGCTCCCCCACCCCCAGCTAGCGCGTGATTGGACACCACGACAATGAATCAGCGTCAGGGGTATGGTATACTTTGTCGCTGTCACGAGCACAAATCACAGAAGGAATGCATCGGAGCGACGGCATCGGTGGTCGTAGGAACAGTTATCGCGCGTCTGTCGCAGCGAAATGTTGCGGAGGGCTGAGATACTGCAAATATGCCGAAGCCTGTCACTGTCGCTGTGCAGCGCGCTGCCACAGCGACAGGTTCGAAGGGCGAGATATCCCTGTCGCTGTGTAGTGCGACGCGTCCGTGTTTCGCAAAGGTATTTCATACCCTTCAGTAGCACTGCCTCCAGCGAAGTGGCAGCCAATCGAGCTTTAACAGCCATCGCACGATACACTAAATATTGAACTCACGCCAAGAGCTTCGAATATTGTTTTGATAATAATGAGAGCCGTATACACAGCTGCTACGATGAAGATCTGCTGCGCACGGTCCTCTGGCGGAACTATTGAGATCTGAAAAATATACTACATAGCACACACTACCGAGAAGTTTTAGGTGTTTTTTCTATGCATACTGGATAAGACGGAACAACCATTTTTTCACAGGTTTTAGAACAACCCCAATTTGCAAACGCGAACAAACCTCTAGAACGGATGCAACCTCAAAACAAATTAGTAGGTAAAAGAATGCTCTCAGAATGGTGGTCGGAATAGCTCCTCCAAGTAATGAATAACCTTCGCGATATTCAGCGATCAACTTCCATACAGCGTCGAAATTGGTGTGCTTCCCTGGCAACTGAATAGAAAGTCGAAATGAAAGTTGTGTGTGCCAGCGAAACTATATATACACAATATGTGTCCTCCATTTCGAGAGGGAATTCACTTCGTTCCTTCGCGTGCGTGTGCAGAGCGATGGTAGAGTCAGCGAAAGAGTGTGGGGGGAGGGAGGGAGAGGGAGATTCAGCAGACGCACGCACGAGCACGCGATGGACTCCTGAATATTCACTCCGGAATAAAAGGTACGGGCAACAAGTCTAAGCAGCAGAACACACAGCAAAAGAAGGAGTGGAAAAGCAAGTGAGCACTAACATGATTCTCCACTTCTTCGTACTCGGGCATGACATCAATTTCAAGATCCATACGTCCAACGCTTGAATACTTGTAGTCCAAACGCTGTGAGCGCTTCTTGCTCATAACTTCAATAAGAACAATACACTTAGTGCTCAATTCACCAGACCCGGCCAATTTCCAGTCTGTCTGTGGATACAGCAATGTGACACCAATGTGCGTTCAACTGTGTGTAGAGTTCACGCAAACATTTTAGTCTTATTCATCGACGAGACTGCGACGGTAGATCACTCCGCGCGAATCGAAACCCCATTCTCCAGTGAGGCTGCCGACCCCGCAAGGCCACCCGCCTTGTCCATGCGTCAGACTAGAGCGAAAACGGAAACCATATATAACGGGGCCTCCTAAACAGGCAGCAGCGACCGTTTATCCACGCCGTACATCGCACTGAATGCGCAGGAAGTTGAGTGGTTGAAACTTGTTGAAAGTCGTAGAGCACATTCGCTAGCAAAACAGCCTATTCAATGACACTGTAAACCCTCAGGTACGCAGATAGGATTTTGAGATTTTCCCGCTACAGAATAACACTTGCCTAGTGCAAGATTCCAATTCCTACAATTAAAGGCAGTGTCCACGATAAATTTCTTCCTCGGTTCTCAGCCGAAAATTGAAAGTTCGGGGTCTCATTGGAGCACTGGGGTCGAAAGAACGAACGAAAACGAGGCCGAAAGAGCTCCATACGGCTCCGAAGTCCGCTCGCTCTAGCCTTTCCGCTCGCGGTCGAGTTTTCCGAGGAACAGTTTGGTCCGCTTCTACCTTAGCATTGGAGCGCAAGCGCGGCTCAGTTTGAGCATTGGGGCGCATTTGCGCACGCTGTCTACCTCAGGCCCAAGCCCGCGCAACTGATCCACCGTTGAAATGTGGCTTTCAAGAAGAAGAGCTGATTTTGGATGTTTCGCAGCGTTTTTTCATGATTCTTTCTTCAATGATGAAACAGTCAGGCTCTAAACCTTCGTTTTCCGGTGGAAATTTGAAAACGATTTTTATCGTGGACACTGCCTTTAAGCGAGGCAGAAGCGAACGCCACGGGCCCGACCCCCCCCCCCCTGATTCACCACCTCGGACCACGTCGCCTCACAATCTCATGATGGCATAACGAAGAAGAAAATGCGGGAAAATCTGAGCAGGAATTAAAAAAAAACGCTGGATACTTGTTCTTTGCTTGCATTAAGTTTTGTCCTATTCTTGATCGCGCAGTAAGCTAACAAAAAGTCAGGAATGATTTGAAAATGACGCAATAGGCGAGCTTGAGCTGATAGGAAGTTTTTATAGTGGAGGAAATCAAGGTGAAGATGTGGAAAGTTTCCTAACTTTTAATGGATTCCAACCTCGGAATGGGCAAAACTCTGGCGTATGTCGAGCATTATTCGGGGACTTTTTAAACTCTCGATAACAGCTCACTAATCACAACACTTCACGACACCTCGTTGCAAACCTAGTTGGAGGGGGTCACTCAGGATACGAGGGAAGAATGAGTGATACACTATAAAAACTCAGAGCATTTTGGTGGAGTTTCTGTAGGAACGATGACTGATAGGACTATCAAATAGCAGATACCGGCAGAAGCCTACATTTTGACGGATAAGAAACCTCCAATTAGGTTTGCATCAAAACCTCCGGTTGGGTGGAACCATTTCGTGGGTGCGTAAACCTTCACAGGTTCAAAAAAGTTCGATTCCCAACTAGTATTGCTCAATCAGAACGCACTACTAACACCGGTGGCAGCCGCGGTTTGGCATTGGAGCGCGATATTTTTCGACGGCTCGCCGCAGGGGTAAACTGAACTCCTTGCTCCGAAACGCTCTAAACTAAGGAGTTTCCGAGCGACATCGTGGTAGTTCGTAGACGATAGGCCAAAGATGAACATTTCCCCTCCAGGATCATAGGATCGATTTTATGAAAAAAAATTAGCGTTGTCCAATATCGGCCGAAGGCCCGGTTTCGGACAACGGTTTTGGACGACGGGAAAACGTGTTTTATGCGTTTTTCTTCGCGATTTAGAGGTGGTGGGAGGGGTGTCAGGTATCAGTTTGTGGGGAATTTCATGAAGAATCTGAATCTTGTTTCAGAAATTTGAAAATCTGAAGTTTTATGGGGGGACGTACGTTGTCCAATTTTCGAAGTGAAGAAACAAAGCGGTAATAGACCCGATTTATGAATGTAATTCGCTTGAAAAAATTGTTTTTTGTGTTGAAAATTTGAATACTGCCTAAAATATGTCTATTACTTTGTTATGTGAAGACATTTTTCTCACATGTACTGTTGTGGTGCTGTACTATTGTTCTCTTTGTTCTTTTTGTTGCTATTACAATATGTGAGACAACCACGTCCGAACCACTCGTTCCACGACCTGTTTTCTTCCCAGAAAGAGAAACGCAACTAAAAACACCCTCAATTTTTTGAAGTTGTGACCCGAAGCTTCAACGTACCCTCCTAAAATAATCTAAATTCCGAGAAGTTTTACGTCCCCCCTGTTTTCCAGTTGGACAACGCCCGCCTGACCCTGTTTTTGGGGGTCTTCCTGGCTCTTTTTCAGGCGTTCATTCGATGTCAACGTTATAGGGGCACAGTACACCCTCAGACATCAATTTTGTGATTTTCATATGTTTGTGTAGTAGACACCTCCTGTGTAACACGTTCCAAGTGCGAGATCCCAATTCCTCCAAATAAGCGGGGTATAAAGCCACCACCACAGGCCCGACCCCCTTCCGGATTTTCGACCTCCATATCGGCTGGATGGATGGATGAATTTCAACCGAGCCTACGTTCTTCAGTCCATTACCGGTCTTTGTCCTTATCCTGGCTCGCTCTCGCGCAACGGCTGCTAAAGAAAAGAAATACAAGCCTAAGACAACGCGTCCATCAATTTTTTGTCCTCAAATAACAGGCTTATTTGAGGAGCCATATCTCCTTTCGTAGGGGTTCTTGAACGATTTCAGAGACACCACTGTGATCAGCGTGCGATCTTTTCCAATATAAGCATGGAAACTAAAAAATAATTCTCTGGGTGTTCTGTGCCTTTAAAGGCAGGGTCCACGATGAAAATCGTTCTTCTGTTTTTCAGCCTATCTTGAAAACGGTCCCATGCTGATTTCAACGATGTGTCTGAAATCGTACACGACCTTCTGGGATCAGAGTTATGGCCCCTCAAAAATTGAGCTAGAGAAGCATGTTGGACGAGTTTTTCGATGCTTGTAACTTCCGTCTTTTGCAGCCGATGTATGCGAGCTGACCTGAGTAAAGAGAGAAGTCGAAAATGAAGGGAAGAACGGGGCTTTTGATCGAAAACCATCGCTCATTTCGCGATTTCGAGTGTTCCTTCGTTCACGTCGAGAAACTCGACCGCGAGTGAAAGGGCTAGCGCGAGCGGACTTCGGAGCCGTATGGAGCTCTTTCTGGCTCGTTTTCGTTTGTTCTTTCGACCCCAGTGCTCCAATGAGACTCTGAACTTTCTATTTCCGGTCAAAAACCGAGGACGAAATTCATCGTGGACCCTGCCTTTAAGTGTGTCCCTCCACTACTCATTCCTAGTGGAAACTAAAACACATTCTTTATCGTGGACACTGCTTTTAAAGGCAGTGTCCACGATAATCGTCGATTTTGAGATGAACCGCTAAATCGATTGCTTGGCCTCCGGGTAGAACTGAAATGACGATGAAATGAAGAGGGCAAGAAATCCTTTACTCTTATCCCGCCTCTTTACTCTCACACGAACTGTTAGTTGTGACCAGGAAATTTTTTGTTGACCCGTCTTTTGCAATTCTCTACTCTCTGTTGCTCCGTTTTTTTTCCTTCGGACCCTAACTAGTACTGTTTTGCAGAAAATATTCTTCCAACTTCGATTGACACCATTTTTCACTGCTCACAGCCACCGAGAACATGTTATTCTACCGAACCACTAGTCCAGGCCAGAGAATAACTCAGAAAAATGAAAACATGTTACGTGTAATATAAAGTGTAAGATACTGGAGACATTCAAGTATATTACCATTCAAGTATATCGCATGTAACCTATACTTATATTACATGTAACATACACTTATATTTCACGTAACTGAAAGGCATCGTACGGGCTGAAAACCATGTTTCGTTTTTAAGCGTTTTTGAGTTGTTAGCCCCCTATAGTGACTAAAGCTAGCGAAAAGTCCGCTCAAAAACGTTAACTTTTCAAGAAAAAACGTTTAAAAAAAACTTCTGAAAATCATTTGAAATTCGCGCCGACATTGACTCGGGATAGTTAAACTCTGGTCTCGCCGTAATGACCTGTTGATTTCGATTATCACAGCGCGGAGCCGTGGCCTCTTCGTCGGAACCTCCTTATCACTAGTTATATTTCACCGAGGCCCACCGCTCCGCTGCTGATATTGATCGAAATCAACAGGTCACTACGACGGGACCAGAGTTTACGCAGAGGGCGCAAGGAACAGTTCTACAATTCGTCCATTGGCGCAGCGTTGGAAGCAATCGCTCGTTGTGTGACGAAAAATTTCCAGTCGATAATGCCACTTTCGTCGGACGGTGCGCCAGCGTACAGTGTCATGCCCTGTACTTAGCGACACGACGTTCTGCTCAAATATTGCGAAAGTGCCAAATGACTGACGGAAGGGCCGGCCCCTTTTGACGGAATTCCTTACTTTCCACTTCCTCTATGCTCACAATGATACGTTTTTGAGCAGCCAAGCTCGTTGTACGTTCTCACAGGGGCCCGAGGAAGGGATTGAGCATAAAAAATGGAAAGTGGATTTCAGCGCGTACGATGCCTTCAAAGGCAGCATACACGCTCGCAAGCATAGTCGAGATAACAGCATAGATAGGTCCGCACGGCCCGTACTATGTCCTCAACGACGTTTGAAGCGCTGAAAACTGTCTAGGATGACAATATTTGACAATGTTTGAGCAATCTTGCCTTCCACGCCCGTATTTTCACACCCCTTCGAGTAACAGAATGAGAATCGATACATGTGAAAACGTGTGATAATTGAGAGTGATAGCACTAAAAAAAATCGGAGTGCACGAGAGAAATAGCTTGGTTTACTTGAGTATAACATGTCTGCATACCTATTGACTCTCGTCCACTTTCGAGAATGCCGCTATACTTTGGCTGACCTCTTGAAATGGAGGATTTTATAAGTGCACAAACATGTTATATTGAGGTAAATCGAGTTTTTTCTCTACTGCACTCCCTTTTTATAGTGCTATCATTCTAAGTTATCACATGTTTTCTCAAGTTTCGATTCTCATTCTCGTACTCGAATGGGTGGGAAAATAGGGCGTGCAAGACAGGATTGCCTAAACATTGTCAAATATTGTCATTCCGGATAGTTTCCAGAGCTTCAAAGAGCGCTGACGACTTGCTAGGGGCTGTGCGGGCCTATTTATGCTGATATCCCTACCATGTCTGTGAGCGTGTATGCTGCCTTTAATTAGAGCTGCAGTTTGAAGCTCGATGCCTTAAGGGTTGGAGCTGCAAGTTACAGGCTTCTGCTTCAGGTACGAATCAACAAGCTTCAAACTTTCTTGGACATCCCAGGAGCTCAAATCTCGCTGCTCCATATGTGAAGCAGCTAGCTTAGATCTCACAGCTTCATACAAGAAGCAGTGGGCTTAGGCTTGATTCAAAAATATTGTTTGTCGATCCCTCTAATCGTCCCCACGATTAGCACCAACCATGAGGAGCGAGAGATCAACAACTGGACCAGGGCGAGTGACCACCCGGTCGAATGTCAATCCAATGGACCTGCGGGTTTGGAGAACGCGTTCAACATGGGCCCTCGGTTGCTGAGGGTGTTTGAATTTTGTTACACTTATACTACATGTAATTGACTTGAGTAGAGATAATTAACATGTAACCTACATTGACGGAGATATAATACAAGTATATTGTAATCATCACTTATGTTACAAGTATCATGTTTTCACCATCAAAAACATATTACGTGCTCCAACAATAGGTGCGGACTGACCGCTGGCAATCAAGACCTCTGCGAGCGGTACGCCAGCAAGTTTCGGGCGGATCACTACCCATCGTGGCCTCGCCGGGCAGATCGCTGCCTCACGTTGTCTCGGCGGGCAGATCGCTGCGTTTAGGCGGGCGGATAGCGGCACCTGGGAAAGTTGATAACGCTAGCGGGCGGATCGCCGGCAAGCCCTAAAGCGGCGATACGCCCGCAACTTGCCAGCTATCCGCCCGCAAGAGCTTTGATAGCCAGCTATCCGCCAGCTACTGCTTTGATAGCCAGCGATCCGCCCGCTCAAATTTCGCACGGTGAAACTTGTCAGTCATTGACAAGTTCTTTTCTGGTATCAGTATCGTGCTAAGAGTATACCAACCGAGGGGTATAAAAGGCGCTCTATCGCACTGAATGCTCACTCGGCATTTTGTGGCCGACCCTGGATGGTGACTTCAAGCCACATGTGAAGGATCACTCAGAAGCCGGAGAATAATTTTTGGCAGCCGACCCACATGTGGCGTCGAGGGCGGATCGCTGGCTAATGGCGGGCGGATCGCTGGCTACTAGCGGGCGGATCGCTGGCTACTGGCGGGCGGATGGCGGGGGAGGGGATGCGATCCGCCCGCCAAAAGCCAGCGACCCGCCCGCACTTACTGTCTGAGTGCGACATTTGGCCTTCGAGCGAGGGACCAATATATTACATGTAACATACATCGGTCGAGATGATTTGCAAGTAATATACATTGGCCAATTCATATTACATGTATATTAATTCAGGCCTTTTACATTACATGTAATATGTTTTCATTTTTCCGAGGATGTCACTGAAATAAGACCTTTTAGTGCGTTTCTCGCCGTCTCTTGTTAATTTTGATAACACTTGGTGGCCAACGAAGAAGTCTCATTGAGTAGCCCTCCTACATAGTCTGCCTGAATGTTGAGGGACGAATATGCTCATGTTTGAAAGCGCAGGTTTGAGTTAAGCAATATTGTAAAGATGTTCTGAGCAAAGAGATACCTCACTTCGGAGCGCAAATCGTTGTCGTAGTGGTTGATGGGGGCAGGGAATGGTATATGCCGAGAAACTCGGCAACAATTACTAATGGGTCATCCGGGCCGACACCGTGTCGCTGGTGGCTCTTCGAGGAACATTTCTTTGGGACTGATCTTTGAGCTTCATAGGACTTTTTGTTGACCACAGGCGTTGATCGATTCATGATCTGGCATAAACTTGGAGCTACATGCAGGTGGTCGTCTTAGCTAGCTGGAATTCCATCGAAATCCAAGTCCAGAATTATAGAAGGAAGGACTTTCTCGTCGAAAAACAGGTGAAGTTCACCGGGAACGTGAAAAAATAGTATCACCCTGAACCAATGTTATAAAAATTAATGTGGTACAATGTGGCGGTCGTCGCGAGGCATTTTCATGTTTCTCAAGTGTTGTTATATTTATGCGTCGTGCGAAATACGAACTTTTTCATAACTAAAGACAAAATGGGGATGTCGGAGACATAACAAGTGATTAATCGTTTACGTCGTAACAGAAAACATAGAAAGTCTCCCCAGCATTGGAAACCTCGATCCAATAAATGATACTCCCATTTCGAAGGTGTATCCAACATCCCACCTCTCTGTCTTTTTGCAATACAAGGTTGTTTAATAAGTTTTGTCTTTCGTAAGAAAAACACAATTTTATGGTTCAAACTACACTTCATTATTCAGTATAACCTCCCTGAACATTAATACACTCGCTCCAACGATCCTCCAACCGGTGGATCCCATCCCTGAATTGAGAATCCGGAAGGTCTGCAAAACACGCTTCAACAGCCGTTAAGACCTCTTCATTTGATGAAAAACGCTCGCCACGAATCAATTTTTTGAGTTCTGGAAACAAATGGGTCGCTGGGGGCCAAATCGGGTGCATACGGTGGATGCTCCAACAATTCGAACTTGATTCATGGATTTTAGCCTTTGTCAAAATGCTCTTGTGACACGGTGCATTGTCCTGATGAAAAAGAGTTTTTTTCATTTGCAAACCGGGTCTTTTTCCACGATTTTTTCCTTCAACTGATCCAAAAGGTTGCAATAATATTCAGAATTCATTGTTTTACCACTTTGCAAGTAATCCGCAAACAAAATTTTTTTTCATATTCCAAAAAACTGATGACATAACCTTCTTGGCCGATTTCCGGACACGAACTCGTTTCAAAGCCGAACAGCCAGGTTCACACTACTCTTTAGCCTCTTGTTTTGATTCAGGATCATCGTGATAGACCCAAGTCTCATCCATAGTGATGAATCGAAGCACAAAATCCACTTCATCCTTTTTAAAACGCTCCAAATGTTGCTGAAAAGTCGCATTCGAATTTGTTTTTGTTCCATTGTTAGCGAATGGGGTACCCATTGTGCACACAGCTTTCTAAAACCCAAAATTTCACTCAAAATATGGCTCACTCTACCTAATGTGATGTGTAAAGCCTCTACTGAATCTCTCTCAGTCAATCGACGATCTTCCAAACCCATATCCTGTATTTTTACTATGATTTCTAGTGTTGATGCGCTTTTTAGACGTTCTTCACGTGGATCGTCTTCAAGGCTTGTACGACCACGTTTAAGTTCAGCAACCCATCTTTCTACTGTTCTAATTGTAGGTGGACAATCATTATACACTTTTAACATTCGTTCGTGAATTTCTATTCGTGCTACGCCTTCCAAAAATAAGAATTTTATCACTGCAAGGTATTCAATTTTCTCCATTGTTGTGACACGGCGACACTAAATGGCTTGTAAACAAAGAATCAATTGACAGATTGAAATGAAACTTCACATACGTTCATATGAAGAGTGTACCAACAAAACAAAAAAAAATTTGGGCTAGTAGCAACGCCCTCTCTTATCAAACGACAAAACTTATTGAACAACCTGGTATCTCTGCGGAGAAATTTCGAACCGATGCTGAACGGCACAGTCCTATTTCAAAACGTGTCGGACGACTTCGTCCGGCAAACTATGAAAGGGGCCTCAGGAGTAATGGATCTTACATGAAACCACCTAATCTACGTTCAATGAGAAAGCGGAGAAATCGGGACGCCTGCGATTTTTTTTTGACGTCGACGTGGCATCGCGGATTGCACCGGCCACACGTCAGCACCAGGGATGTGCGTAATTACGACTAACGAATAGCGAATTTAGCGACTTACGGGCTTTTTGGATGTTACGTCTAACGACCAACGACTAACGAAATAAAAAATATTTTCGTAAGCAATCCCAGAATTCGTTAGAAATTCAATAGTCATTCACATCGCGCTCCAACCCAAGGATTCTATCAGGAATGATACACAGTACCCCAATGGTTGTTCTATGTGGGTGGTATAAAATAACCATTGCCTTCAGTATTTATTATTTCTGCTGTCACTGCTACGCATTTCTGGAACCCCACACTGTAACACCAACCGAACGTGACGCAAGGGCAAGTAGCAATCCCCCCGAAAGGTGGCAGCTACCGACTGTCCCTGCGTGGGGACTGGGTCAATCACGTCTCGGCTATCAATATGGATGGGCCGGCATAGAAATGCACAGGCGACGCTCAATTTAATGACCATTGCAGTCAGCCACCTGGGAGCAGTGAGCGTTCTTTTATGAGGTGGCTGACTGCAATAAACGGGTGGTGACTTTGCTCACCGCCGCAGAGGAAAGAGAAATAGGGCGCGGAGCGAAGAGGAGCTAGGTCGATACCGCGGTCATGGGGTCGAGCACGTGCAATGGTGCTGACTTTTTGAAGTAAAAAAGCTCCAAGAAAGGGCAGTGGAGCGCTTGCGATCCGACCAGTCCGCTGCCCACCTATCACCCCAGCACAGCACGGCGGCCTATCTCGTTGGCTAGGTGGGCAAGGAAAAATTGCACCCGCCTGCTGGCGGCCATCCAGCTCCGCTGCCAGCTGATAGGAATGACAGGCGAAACGTCCGCAGGTTTTATTGATGTTTCAAAGATTCCTGGTGAAGTTTAGTGGGAGATTAACGTCACGTAGCTGTCATGAATCCTTCTCCTTTATAGATTTTACGTGCTTCAGTCCTGTGCTAAGCTCAACTTCCAATTCCTAGAAGTTGCTGTGGCCATACTCAACGATTTTCAGATTTTTTTTTGAATAATCGCTCACCACAAATAAAATCAGATTTGCTTAGAAAGCCATCTAAGAAAGATGGCTGAAAAACGGTTTCGTGTTTCAGAAAATGCATGAAACTTACTTGATCCGCGTGTACTAGTTACTGAATGCTGTATAATAGTTCATCTAAGTGCGGCTTTTATCTAAACTTAGTTTTCCTCTTTCCCTTCAAGTTCACTTCTTTCTGTGTTGACTGGGAAGCGTGAAACAGACTAAGGACAAAAATAGTTCATAATAAAAAAAAATCCTTCGAACTTTTCGGTACATTGTGGAAGAAACACAAGGTTGGCTCCTCGACAATCATACTGCAAAGTATTTTGTATCGTGGTTCAGTGGTAAGTGGTCATCCAACAAAAAATTTTCAGAATCATTTTTGAATCTAACATTCTCTCGCTTTGATAATTTTGAAATTTCCAAAATTTCCGAAATCCCATCATCCAAGGTTTAAAACTCATTGAATCTGAAAGATAGACACATTTGCACGCTCCCGAAACCCATGTTTACTACTGCTAGTTCGATCAAAGTTACAATGAATACGAAGAACTGTGGAGGGAGTGTATTTAGGAAAACAGAAAGAGTCCCTCACACATGAACATGAGGCCTAGTGGTCTAAGGCGCTGTGTTGGGCATCCCACTCGTAGGTTGGTGCGGTGCTCGATCAAATACGTCGACTCTTGAGAGTTTTGCATTCAACGCTGCTCTTCGAGAATGATTCTCGTTCTAAGGTGGCAACCATAAGAGGCATCTAGGCGTCACCGACCTCAGGTTGGCTGCCTCTTTAAAGTCACCACATTGGGGGATTGCTACTGGCCAAGGTCCGGCGCAGCACTTGTGCGACTTCGGGTCGGTCGCGCGACTTTATGGTAGGCTCAGTGAACCGGTTCCGACACTGAGCGGCTCCAGCGGAGATTTTTACAGTGCACACTATCAGAGGTGGCTAATATAGAGCGGGGCCTGCAGGCCACAACTGCGCACCGACGGGAACTAAATGCGATGATTTGATTATTAGAGCACCGTCCTCCGATTATCAGTCATAAATTCGACATATGGGGTTCCTATAAAGTGGTGCTGGAACCTCTCAGTGGGTGGAATTCCCACCTAGGTGCTAAATTCCTTCGACCGTCCCCCATTATAGGAACAAGCTCGAAACGGCGTAGCTAGGTAGCAGCTACTCGTTGCATTTTCCAGCTAAATTTGTAGTGCTGCAGTAGACCTCTACCCAACGAGAAACTTTCATGCATATTTGACAACAACACCACAAGAGTGGTTTCCGCATTTGTTCCGCTTGTTCCATAGTGCCGTATGGAACTATGAACGTTGATAAACATAAAGGGGACTTAGGCGACGTCAGTAGGGAACGGTCATTTCTGTACTGTGGATCTGTCTTTAGGATTCCGGATATACTCACCGCTGATAACTATTCATACCCACAGACTGTTTTTGGATCGGCGACATCATATATATGAGACTACAGGAGCCTTGAACTTACCAGGGAGAGCAAGCTTTTCTCGATCTCGACTCAGAACAGAGTATGATTTTCCCAACTTCTTATGTCCTCCCAACGAACTGCGATTCCAAGTTCTTCTGTTCCCGTGCAAATGCTGAAAAGATAAAGATTCGCACTCTTTCACAGAAGTAAAGATATTTTCTGTAGATGAAAGAAGCGTGCTGATTCTCTAGAGTCTGTTGTATGGTTTGTGTACCAAATGTAGTCTAGAGAATGGACTCGGCGCGATGATTGCAGCTGGCCGTGGGGCGTTGGCGGCATAACCGGCCAACAGGGTTTCCATCGCGTGCGGCGATCTACCGTCGCAGTTCCGTCCATGCGTCAAATTAAATTGTATGCGAGGATTCTGACTAGCAGGGCGGTAAGAGAAGGTATGCACTCTCTTGGTCTAGGCGACATGTCCGCACGCAAAGACGCGTAGGCTTATGTTCAGTTTGAGGTCATAGGTTGAGCGCGGGCCCTGCCACAAGTAATCGAAGACAAAATTGGCATAAACATCCTACTGTCCCCAAAGGTTTTGCTCAAATCTCATCAAGGTGTGACCCAATCGCGTGATGAGGAAGTGCGCACTCTGGTAAAGTCATATGAGCAATGAATCAACACGTGATACGGCAGATGTTCCTTTGAAGATCGCTACATCGTGTTATGATATTCGCTAAGCTTCCTGATTATAACGCTATGTGACTATGCCTTACAGCACATACTACAAGTGGAAGCCGCTGTTTATGTTGGGTGCTGACTGTAGGTGCGTGCACTTCAACATACTTAATCCAACTGCACGAATTTTGGGCCCTATTCCGGTTTATATTTCCGGTAACCGCGATCGAACCGCGTCCTATAGAAACGCTCAACGACGCGATTAGGCGGCTTTCATGTCGCTGCGTCGCCGAGCGAAAACTGGCTACGATAGATCACTCCATGATAACTCTAAGCGGCAAGCAAAACGACCACAAATGTGGTACGCCAATGACCGACCAGCAACGGCGACGCGTGTAGCAGCTGACTATTTCCGCCTCGTGCGATGCGTTAGGCATCGTTTACGCGTTCGCCGCTGAGCGGAGCAGCGAAGTGCAATCCTATAATATTGAATACGCGGCACGATCGATATTATACATAGAAGTGTCCTTCGCAGCGCCGGCGGAAGCATAGACGACGCCTTAGGGGTTTTTAAAGTCTGATCGCGCAGCAGCGCGATCGCTGGCAATGCGGCGCGACTGACGCATCACCTTGATAATTCCATCTCACCACTCACTCTATGAATAAACCACACGCTACGCCGAATTACGGCACAGAACGCAAAATTGCGCACTCAGTTGCAAACGTGCGTGTTTGCAGTTTGTGAACTTGGCTTTAGATTACCCCTTTGTTTCCTCCACTAACCTACGTGCTGCTTGGGGCTGTGTGGAAATCTTTGTCAAGATTTTCGGAAACGGAAACGGAAGACAATTGGTTAAAAAAATGCCGGAAACAGAAGAAACCGAGATAATTCTGGGTAGTCTCATTCGCAAGTTTTGTCGCTGCTCATTGCCTGCAGCTCTCATTCAATAACAATGAATCTTCGGCCAATAAACTGATATTTATTCAAAATTGACTCATTACAAGGCATTCCACGATTAAGAACTTTCGCTTCTAGAATTCCGCAAAGGCAATTTCGAAACTTCTTCATCATAAAGTCCATCCGAATGAGATTGCCCGCCCACGCGGTCAGCGTGCGTGCCAAGCGGTCGTCGCTAAGGCTTTTTTTGAACTCGTAAATTGATTGGCAGCGATATCAGAAAACCGTGTCTTTTTTCACGAATTTTTTTCCTTCAACTGATCCAAAAGGTTGCAATAATATTCAGAATTAATTGTTTTACCAGTTTGCAAGTAATCCACGAACAAAATTTTATTTCACTTTCCAAAAAACTGATGGCATAACCTTCTTGGCCGATTTCCGGGCACGAACTCGTTTCTAAGCCGAACAACCAGGTTCACACCACTCTTCCTCTTGTTTGGATTCAGGATCATGGTGATAGACCCAAGTCTCACCCATAGTGATGAGTTGACCCACAAAATCCACTTTATCCTTTTCAAAACGCTCCAAATGTTGCTGAGAAGTCGCATTCGAATTTGTTTTTGTTCCATTGTTAGCGAATGGGGTACCCCGAATGGGGTATCCACAGTTTTCTAAAACCCAAAATTTCACTTAAAATATGGCTCACACTGCCTAATGAGATGTGTAGAGCCTCTACTGAATCTCTCTCAGTCAATCGACGATGTTCCAAAATCATATCGTGTATTTTGGCTATGATTTCTGGTATTGATGCGCTTTTTGAACGTCCTTCACGCGGATCGTCTTCAAGGCTTGTACGACCACGTTTAAATTCAGAAACCCATCTTTCTACTGTTCTAATTGTAGGTGAACAATCATTATACACTTTTAACATTCGTTCGTGAATTTCTTTTGGTGCTACACCTTCGAAAAATAAGAATTTTTCTTTGCAGGACGGCGACACTAAATCTCTTGTAAACAAATAATGAATGGACAGATTCAAATCAAACTTCACATACGTTCATATGAAGAGCTCAGGCAATCGCGGGGGTCGGTGGCAGGTTAAAACGCCCCTTTCCGAATGAAATTGATCCGATGCGGCTGATCGGCGGAGGTTTCGGCATGACTCATAACTGCCAAAGTTTTCGTGGTGATGTCTCATATGTGGCGGAGTTTTCGGGGCGACGTGTTGCAGTGGCTGCACTGTTTTTCTCAGGTACTCTCTCGTGTAGAGCGCGGAATCGGTAGCCCACAGTGTATACGCTACACTGGACGTGTTTGTGCGTATCATGGTTGACAGCTCGGGATATCGACGCTTTGGCGGGCGTCGGTGGCAGGTTGACAGGTCAATTGTGCTGCCTCTCAACATGCCACCGACGCCCGCGACTGCAGGAGTGGTAGAGGGTGGTCGGTGGGAGGTGATTAGGCGAAACTTTCGGTGTAAACACGTGGGTGTGACGTCACACTGAGTGGTCGGTGGGAGGTGATAAGGCAGAGCTTTCGGTGTGAACGGGTCAAGGATGACGTGGCATTGTAGGGTCGGTGGAAGGTTGACACGCGGAGTTTTCGGGCCTTGCCCGCCCCTTTTTTCGTTTCGAGCTGGAGCACGCTACTTGTTCAACTCCTCTCGACCGGCCACCGACCCCCGCGAGTGTGTGAGACTGTACCAACAAAACAAAAAAAATTTGGGCTAGTAGCAACGCCCTCTCTTATCGAACCACAAACCTTATTCAACAACCTGGTATAAAGGTACGTATAAAAACAATGTTCGCAAAAGTGCGAATTTGTTATCCTTTTGTCCATTACTGTATGGATGCACCCTTAAATGACAATGGAATTGAAAAGCGTGAGTCGATTTGTTAACCCGTACTGTTCATAGTAGAAAAACTCGGTAGCAGAAAACCAATATGGTTAATAGTTCGCCATAAGCATAACGACTTGACCTGAGATCTCGCGATAGCACTCTTTAAACTGCATTGTTATTAAATTCCTACAGAATTACTAAGAAGCAAACTATACTATTTGGGGACGAAAGTATTGTCCAAGAGCAAGAGAGGCGGCCGGCATGAGGCTTGTAGACTTGTGATGTGGCTGAGATAATAGGTCCAGTCTTTGGTCCATATAAAGCTGAAATAAAAAAGAGACTTATATGATATGTATATTCAGTTTGGACATTCGTCATACACTTGTATGACCACATCACACACATGTACAAGGCCTTACTCTTTGAAACCGCCCTCCTTCCTTTGCAAGAAGTTCATCTGGTGGTCCCTCTTCAACAATACGGCCTTCATCCAGAACGATAATTCGATCACAGTTCTTCACTGTAGACAGTCTTAATCCCATTACATGACAATTAATGGAACAAGTCAAGGATCTTTGATCACTTAATGTTGCAAACTCCGGACTGTACCTGTGAGCGATTGTTATCGTGGTAAGACCTTCGGAAGCCAGATCGAGTGCATGTTGAACTTCTTCCTCGTGAATATTATCCAGAGCTGAAGTAGCCTCATCGAAGAGCATAACCGTCGGCTTCCTTGAAATTTATCACTAAACTCAGATCTAGGCTTATAACAACCCTCTTCCTTTTTGGCCATCTTTGAACTCCAATTGGTTGCCTAGAAAATATTCGTTTTTAAGTGTCGACTTTCGAAAGAAACACATCGTATTTTCTCACTCGAATGTATATAAACTTCCACTTTTCAGTGCTCTTTTTGGGTTCACTTTTAGTTCAAATGTGCTTGAGGAAGAGAGTGGAAGTGTACATAGTGCGCTTCATAACCATAAGATCACCCCTAAGAACAGCATTCTCGGGAAAACGAGGACCCGAATCAAATCGCGGAGGTACATTATTAAAACGTAATTCTTCGATTTGGTGTTTTATAACAACATTAAGTAACTAGATAAGCAAATAATGGTGTAACTGAATATAAGAAAGAAAGATGTATGTATATGAAAAAAGATTAAGGTGTAAATCTCACTGGAAACAAAATCGAAAACTGATAAGTGAACAAATGGGACCACTTTTGTTAATGGCAGCGTTCACGATGATTTTCAATCCAGAGTTTCCCACTTCAACCAATCCGTTGGCTGCAGAGTGTTACTAAAATAACGAAGAAACGGCGACAAGCCCTAAAACCCCTCACTTCACTGAAAGAATTTTCTGGTCTGGACCATGTACGTTGTCATCCGGTAGGATGAATGAGTTCTCGGCGACAGGTGAATGATGGGGTCAAACGAAGCTGGGAGACAATGCAAAACTTTATTAGTTGGGGCCCAAAAGGAATATTTGAGCAACAAATAGTTGGGAATTTAAAGGACGGGTACACAAATGTTACCGTCGTAGCAACAAACAGTTCCGTTGAGGACGGCGGCGCAGTGAGGGCACAGAATTTCGTGTACTTCTGGGGCCGAATGCATCATTGGGCCGGGTTGGGGCGGGGGCAGGGCAGTCTGCGCCCTTGAAGGATGATTTACTCCCCTCGCATTGCGATCTTCAATGATGCCGACTGCCCTGCCCCTACCCCAACCCGGAGCGTTGATGCATCCGGCCCCTGGGGCCGGATGCATCAACGCGAATGTCGTGGTTTGAGCAGGCGCGGGGCACGCAGGGACAGGGGCTCTCTACACACCGAGGGGGAGTTGTCCCGTTTTTGCAGTTTCAAACGTCACGCCACTCAACGCGAGCGAAGTGGTCCCGAGTGGAATTAGAGCCGCGAAAGGTTGGGCAATCCCTCCCTCGCTGTGTAGAGAGCCCCTGTCCCGGGCACGCAGGGCAGCGAAATCGGCATGCTAAGCCGCCAGGGCAGGGGTAAGGATTGTTATGGGTACTGCCCTGACCGCCACGAATAGGAAGCTGGGGCAGCGGCTGCCCCGGCTGGGGCAAGAATGCGGTGACGCTGCAAGAATCGACTTTTTTTCCATTCCTTAGACTGAAATTTTTTATTTTCACTTCTTGTTAACAATTATAAAGCTTAAAGCTCTTGCTTATAGTAGAAATGATTTTACTATTGATAACTTCTCTTCATTCCTCATCATATATCCTGTTTTTGAGCACTTTTTTGAACTTTTCACTGAATAAATTCCATAATACTCCGCTCATCTACGTTCTCCATAATGCTGCCGTAATCCTTAAGCAATCAATTCATGTGCTACAGTTCCAGTAAAATGAAAAACTTTCGAAAAAGGAAGTTTCAGATAAAATTGTTCACAAATTGTTCTATATTTTTTTTGGGAGGAGTGAATCTCGACACACGTAAAGTCGAATGTTTCGGGAAACCATCCGTATTTACAGCAAAATTTCGTTTTGTTTTTTATTATTTCTGTCCAAACTCATCCAGCAGATCCCTTTATTTCGAGATATAGGTCTAGCGAATTTGGTGTTTTATGTCTTGGTTTGAAAAAAAATCTTTAGGCGAGAATACAGGGCATTTTTTGAAAAACTTTTGAAAAACGTAATAGCCAGAACTGCCGTTGTTTGTACATTTATATTACATATCGATAAAGTTTTTTTAGTAATTTATGATTTTTGTGAAAACACGCCGAAGAAGGAAGATATCTCAGCTGTGCTCGGCTAATCGATCGGAGGCTTCAGCCGTAAAATAGCGCGCGCCGTACGTAATTGCGTACGCTGCACTAGGGCTAGCTGCCCCGATGCCATCGAGCGCATGTGCATATGGGGCTGGGCACCGACTCTCTACTCAGAAAAATCAAAACAATTTACTTGTAATATAAATGTAACTTACTTGAATGTGCCGATATATTACATGTAACATACATTTATATTATGAGATAAGTCGCAAGTAACTTACATCAGCTTAGATATGTTACAAGTAACTTGTTTTCGGCCTTTTATGTTACAAGTAACTTGTTTTCATTTTTCTGAGTAGTGCAGGAATGGAAGCTGTAGACAGATGTTAGAAAATGTTAACTTCCGGAGATGAGCATAAAATCGATTTTGAGCCGAGTTGTGGCCGTTCAAATGGGCGGTGGTCCCACGGTGGTCCGAAAGCTCCACCGGACCACCGTGGCCAAAAACGGAGGGCGAAGATTTTTCCGGTTTCTGAAGTGCTTCTCAGCTTTCCATCTGGCTGTGGCTGAAGTTTTTCAATATCGGCAGCGCATAAAACGCTATTCATCCCCTTTGGAATGGTGAAGCCCCAAAAATTGAAAAAACTCAAAAATGAAAATAGTCAGTAACGTCTACCAATTTTTTCACTTTACCTAGAGGGTCGTTTTTTAGCCGGGAGAAATGTCCCTTTCTAGGGGGGGGGTCGTTGTTCAGGACGACCCGGACCACCGCCTAAGAAAAATCAAAATAAGTTACTTGTAGTAATATAAATGTAACTTACTTGAATGTCTCAAGTATATATATATATATATATATATATATATATATATATATATATATATATATATATATATATATATATATATATATATATATATATATATATATATATATATATATATATATATATATATATATATATATATATATATATATATATATATATATTACATGTAACATACATTTATAATACATGTAACCTTAATTTATATTATATGTAAGTTACACTTATGTTACATGTAACTTACATTTGAATTTTCACTATGGGTGGCCATCACGTGACGCAGACGACACGCGACGCAGAGGGCGTGTCCCAGACCACACACTACGCAAAAAAATGCTGTGCTGGGCCTTCCCTGCTGGTGTGGCGTCAAGTACCTCAAACTTGGGTAATTGAACCAACAGGAACGCCAGTCGTAAGCCTGACCCCTCGAGTGCGTCGTATATCCCCTTGGGAATATCTTCTCGGCCGATTTCAGTTACTTGCGACCTCTAATTTGCCATTTAAGTTACACGTAACATATCGGAGGCGCACTGCACGCAGGATCCTCTCAAAAACCGAAAGCAAGTTACTTGTAACATATCTAAGCTGATGTAAGTTACTTGCGACTTATCTCAAGTCATTAAAGTTACATGTAACGTATCAGAGGAGCACCGCACGCAGCATCCCGCCGATATGTTACATGTAACTTAAATGACCTGAGATGAGTCGCAAGTAACCTACATCGGCTCAGATATGTTACAAGTAACTTGTTTTCAGCCTTTATGTTACAAGTAACTTGTTTTCATTTTTCTGAGTAGGCGCCTGCCCTGCTTCGCCGTGTTCGTTGATGCATCCGGCCCCTGGTGCGTTTTTCTCAATTTCTTCGCCATTTCACTTCTACCCGAAGATCTAATAATTGATTTAGACAACAGTCTCAAAATTAAACATTACCGTGAACACCGTCATTAAGCTCAGCGTTTTCCCAATGACATTTCTTTTATTCGTACTGATTAAAAGAGCTCTTCGGTTGACCAAGCCGTTTGCAACAAATTATGTGAAGTTATCTCGCTCAGATAAGCCCTGGTGGAGCAAGCAGCTGAGCGATCGGTTATTGCAAAGTATAACAGTGATAAGTAACAGACTTTGACATGCCTGATAAGTCTTTCTCCGACCAGCTCGAAATGAGTGAGAGGGGCAATGTACATATTCTATTCGGTTATACTTTTGGTAGTTATTCAAGCTATGTGCGCCACATAAGTATACGAACACTCAAAATGGGTTGAAGAGATATTGGACTGTGGTTTCAGATATTGAAAAGGGTACCCAGGTTTTCTGCTGCGCTGAAAACGATGGAAAACTTTGTTTGAGCACGAGTTGTCGAATTCCTCTTTAATAACGAAAAAAATTCACTTTTTCTAAGCCTTATAAGGTGCGTCCGAATGACAATGGCGGCCCATGCGGCCGGCGTGCTTTGCAGGCGGCCGTCGCGTTCGCCGCTCTCGGACGAGCATGCGAAAAGTCCCCACCGCCATCGACTACGTACGGGGCTTCGTTTCACGTGCTAAACATATAAGAAACGTTAGCTGATAATGATTATCAACATGTCACGCGGTTCACACTTCTCCTTCGAGGAACAGGCCCGGATCCGGGCTCTTCGTGATGCTCAACTCAGAATCCGACAGATCTCCAGGAAACTTGGCCGTTTGACTGCGTGTTTCTCCGGCTTCTCACGCGATCCCGATACATATGCCACCCGCAGTAGTCCAGGACGTCCCGGGATGCTCAATGTACATGACGAGCGGCATATTTCCCAAAGAGTCTGCAACTCCACTGTGTCGGCCTCGGTGATTCGATCCAAAATGTCGCTTACCGTCTTCATAGAATCCATCTGCAGTTCAATCCAACCGAACGCCAACATTGTGAGATCCGTGATAGAGAAAACTTCTCGCTTACAGCATCACCACAAGACTGCGCGGCTCCAATCCGCACGATCAAACATGAGTACGATTTGGTCTTCGGTGAGTTCTTTGCAAGGCTCGACCTTTCGAGCATTGCTTACAAATACATGTTTCAGGCGTTCTTCTTTGACGAGAAGAAAATCAATTTGGATGGACCTGATTGGAGGAGGAGTTACTAGCGAGATTTGAGAAAGGAGCCGGCCTACTTCAGCCGCCGGAACTTTGGAGGTGCAAGCCTCATGGTGTGGGCAGCTTTCCACAGCAGTGGTCAGCTCGGCAGTGAATTCGTTTCGAGCAGGATGAACTCAAAAGAATACTAAGAAGTCTTGACCTTCCATATGCTGCCTTTCCTGCGTGCTCGACGACGTGAAAGATTCCGTTACGCACAGGACAGCGCCACTATCCACGTGAGCCGGTCTTCTTTGGAGTGGTTCCGGAGTAATAATGTCGACCTCCTGCCTTGGCCGGCCGTCAGCCCCTGTCTAAATCTCATTGGGAACCTGTGGAGGATTATTGTGCGTAATACCTACAAGGTTGGAAAGCAGTGCGACAGCGTCAGTGCTCGCAAGCAAGTCATCCTGGTCCCATGGAGCGACATTGATAGGAACGTTCTCTGGCGGCTCAGCGACAGCCTCCCAGACAGATTGTTCAAACTTATTACACGTAGCAGTGCTGCCACTTCGTACTGACAGTGTTTTGTTTTTGTTTGTGCCCTATTGGTTGATAAATTTTAATGTTTTCTAAGTGTTCGTATACTTATGTGGCGCACAAAAACTAAACTCTCCTCTATAAATAAGGGTCAGGCAGAGAAGCGGTGGCCACACGATGTATTTAATGGTTATTGGCGTTGCAGAAAACGTAGGAACGTGTTCCGACATCTAAAACCTTGATCCGACAGCTGCTTAGCTCATTTTCGGGGTGTTCGTATACTTATGTGGCGCACTGTATAAGTTTGGAGCTACTACGGAAATCTTCGAGCCGAGATACAAAGGAGCCTTCTCAGGTGGGGGAAAAGGTGATGCCCCCCTGGCGAATTTCGGCGTGTTTAGAAAAATTGTTTGGCATTTAGCTCAAAACTTTTTCTCTGATTGTAATTGTGGAGTGCGCGAAGCGCCCACCAGATTTGGTTTTGAATGGGCCACGCGCGCAACCCGTTTCTCAAAATCTCAGTTCAGAGCGAACGTAGAAATCAGCCCTAAATTGCATTTAAAAGTGCGCAGAATGCTGGTATGACCACCCAAAAATGGTTTGTAATGGTTTCCTGATGTTTGAGAAAAATGTGAAGAACCGCAACTTTTCCCTGTTAATCTCCTTTTCTTTTTTTCAGACGGCGTTCACGATCTCGTTGGTACATTTAAAATTAAGCTAGGGAACTCATTTTCGGCTAGGAGGCTAGGAATGGATGCAGGTCGCTCCTATTCCAATTTGAACTTGATAACTTTACGTTGAAGGGTACCTCAAAACCGTGGGTTCACGTACTAAATTAGCCGTGGAGCACGAAAACTGCTTGGGCACGCTACGGCTTTGGAGACAAGGGTGGGAAGGTGGACCTGCAGACACTTAACACAGGTCGTAGGAGGTAAGTACTGAACTTGTCAGATTTCGTACTCACGGCACTTCATCGATCGATAATCAATATTATCGATTTTCGTGCTTTTTCCACAAAAAGCGGCGAGGAGTGGTGATAGCTGATGGGATAGGGTTTCTTGGTTGGAGAATTTCGCTCATCAGTTATTATCGATAAATACCAATCAATAATATCGAGTTTTCGCCCGTTGCACAAAATGCCGCAATGATTTTTGATTGTTGATGGCTCTAAGTCACTTGTTTGGGAAATTCTTCTCATTATGCGAAATCGAATATTAATGATCAATAATATCGATTTCTCACATGTTGCACAAAATACGGCAATAAGCGGAATTTTTTATGGTTGTATGTCATAGGTTTCAAAAAATTTACTCATACGACAATATCGTCTGTTAGATGCTTCATCATTCCAAAATGAAAATCGTGGAGCAAAACTGAAGTCAGAAAGGGAACCTTCAGGAAAATAACAAGAAATTTTTGAAAGTTCAGCTTCCAAGCAAAAGGAACAATTTGGCAATGCCATTAAGAAGTCAAAAAAAAAAGGTTTCAAAAATATCTCTAAGTATCTTACAAAATTATTTGACGTAAAATAGCCTGGAGAAGTAAAAAAAAGCTAGCAAATTAAGTAAAATGGCCAGAAATATGATTTGGTGGTCGATCATTTCACAAGCTTCTCCGTTAAATGAAGCGTCCCGTTCACCTAGCTTGACCTATGCTGATTCCCTTATTACAGCTTTTAAAAAAGGCTTGATGTTTCGGTTGCGCGCTTGATTCCGTTTTGATAAGTCAAAGGAGAAGTTTAGGAAATGATCGACCATCAAATCGTATTTTTGGTTATTTCACTTCATTTCCTAGCTTTTTTTATTTCTCCAGGCTATTTTACGCCAAATCATTTTTAAGATATGTCGAGATGAAACTTTTCTTGACTCCTTAATGGCACTGCTGAATCGTTACTTTTGCCAGGAAGCTAAATTTGGTGTCCTGAATACGAATCTGGCGTCGGTTCATTTCCATACTGAGGCTTACTGTAGGTCACAGAAGATAAAATGCCGTTTAGCTGGCGTAACCTAAATACATACATTCGTAACATACATTCGTATTTTGAAAATTCATAAATGGACCTCGAATTTGAGTTGAATATCCAAAATACCACCCACAGAGAATTTTTCGTCTTGATCTGAGACTTCGACCAATCTACCGTATACCCACCGCATCCTACCGTAATCTATTGAAAACATACCTCAGATTGGTGTTGGGCACCCCAAATAATCTTTGCAGAAAAAAGTTTCGCCCCAAATCTGTCGTAGTGTTTTGAAGGGGAAGCCTCGGATCAGAACTGCCAAAGTTCTCCGAAAGTCGGCAGGAAACCTCGACTCCGTGTTCAGAACCTAGAGTACATGACTTACTTGACTTAATCGGTTGGCTTTCGCCTGACGCGGTCATTCCGCATCTTCACCGAGGTGTGCCGTCCTAGTAGTCAGCCGTGTCCATTTTTCACGGTCTTCAGCCACAATTTGAACACATTCCATCCAGCTGTCACTATTCCATTTCCTGCGAAACGAAACATCGCGCCTGAACTGTCTTTCGATGCCGAGTGACTTTAAATCCTCTTTAACCACATCCGTCCAGAACTTTCGCCTACGCCCAGGTGGCCGTTTCCAGACAGGATTTGGAAGCATTTTTAAAGCGTGTTGTACGAGACGATCCGGCGTTCTTCTTAGTATATGCCCGAGCAGTCGAAGTCGACTTTCCATTGCTGCTTGAGATGGCGTTAGGAGATGCTGGCACCTCCTCGTGTCAAGCGTTGATGTACTGCGTCGATTTCCTTGTAAAGGTCTTCGTTATGGCATACACGCGGCCAGAAATATCCAAGCAAACGCCTAAAAGCTTCCTCTCCGTGCAATCCAACCTTTCCATCTGCGTTTTCGGTGCTGCCCACGTCTCCGATCCGTACATCATGATAGGGCGAATAGCGGATAGGTAGACGCGCAACTTGACTTCCTTCGCGATGGTGGTAGACCACAACACTTGGTTAGAGAATTGAATGCAGACGTAGCTTTCGCACATCGTTGTCGAATATCCGCTGCATAACTACCATCGTTCTTCAGCAAACAGCCCAAATAACAGAAATCGTCCACCAGTTCGATACGTTGTCCGTCCACACAAACTCCAGTTGAAGGCCTCTGAGAGACCCACATCTGCTTGCATTTGTCGGGACGAAGACAGAAGTCCATAGGCTGCGGCATACTTCGAAACGAGGTTCACAATCCTTTGCAGTTTTGCGTTGTTTTCAGCGAATAACACAATGTCGTCGGCGTACTCCAGGTCGACAAGGAGCGTCCTGATGGTGTTAGGATCACATCCGCAGGAAACTGTTCTGCAACTCTACGCATGATGTCATCAACGGCGAAGTTGAACAGAAAAGGTCCTGCAACGGCTCCTTGCCTTACTCCTGTTTTCACCTCGAAAGCTGACGTAAATCCGACAGGTGTACGAACTGCTGCTGTTGTTCCTTTGTTCATGTCCTCGATTAACCGAACATACTTTTCCGGGACTCCATCTGCTCGCAGAGCATTGAGCAATCGATCACGATGAGGAGAGTCCAACGCGGCTTCAAAGTCCAAAAAGCAAGCTGTAATGGCTTCGAAAACCGCTGCCACGATTCAATTACTCTTCTCACGACGAACACTTGGTCGATGGTCGATCTTCCAGGTCGAAAACCGGCTTGCTCATCTCTGGTCGTTCCTTCACGATGTTTGATAAGTCGCTCGAGAATGATACGTTCTAAAACCTTGTACATGACACGAAGTAGAGAGATTCCTCTGTAGTTCTTAGGATCCGTGACGGATAGCTTCTTGTGAAGAGGTACGATGATCGCATGTCTCCACGAATCGGGTATCCTTTCGCTCATCCATATGGCACGGATGGTGTTGGTCATTTCACGAATCCCAGACGGAGGAAGAGCTTTCAGCATTTCAGCAGTGATGTTGTCATCTCCACCTGCCTTCCCATTCTTCATTTTCCGGACACAATCCAAAAACTTCAGACTCAGTCGGCGGTTCCTCACTGACATCGTAATGTGCTCTCTGAACATGCGGGAGCTCAGGTACTGATGGCGCTGGACGATTCAGTAGTGAACTGAAGTAATCCTTCCATATTGGCAGCGTCGCATCACCAACTGCAACTCCATTGGTAGTGTTCAAGACAGGAGAACATCTCTTCATCTTCCCGCTATACTGTCGCAGCAACGTGTAGGCTTTCTTCGGATTCTTCTCCTCCCAAGCCTTCTCGAACTCCTTAGCTCTACACGTCCACTCTCGTTCGCGGTCACTTTGAAGCTGCCGACGCAACTTCCTCCTCAGACGCTTCTCCTCCACGAAGTTTCCTGCAGTCCGGAGAGCACATACTCTGTTGTAGGTAGATGTTGTTTCTTCTGAGACGTAGGCGAACTTCTTCTTAGGCTGTACAACCGGGAGTGCCTCTTTCGAAGCGTCCTGGATGCACTTGACAAAAGAATCCGCGTCGCAAAGTTTCTTCTTAGTCCGTACTCCGATGTGAATAGAAACGCGTTGTCGGAAATTCCTTCTGCACTCTTCATCTCTGAGACTTGTCATGTCAATCCTCTGGAGAGGCTGAGCCCCTCGCTTCCTCTTATGAATCCTCGCAGTGAAGTTCAACAGAACAGGACGGTGATCCGAATCGAATGCGACATCCCACACAGCTCTAGATCTTCGAATGTCCGATACTGGAATATTCCTCGTCAAGACATAGTCAAGCTGTAGTTTCAAAGTTGTCATCTTCCGCTTCCGCTGCTCTTCTGGAGATAGCTGGGTTGGTCCCTGCCACGTAAGCTGATGGCGGCGATGATTCCTCTTGAATGTCGATGCAATAATCAGACCACTGCGTTCACAAAAGTCGACAAGGCGGTAGCCATTGTCCGATGTTTGCTCCACTGGGTAGAACCATTTACCGAGTACTTCGGATTCCTGATCAAGTCCCATCTTCGCATTTGCGTCAATCCCCACGACAACAGCATGTTGACAAGGTATCCTGGCCAGCAACGTATTGGGTTCCTCATAAAACGCATCCTTCGAATTGTCTTCGGCGGTTTCAGTGGGCGCATGAGCACTCACTATCCACAGATTGAATCCTCTGTGATCCCGCAGTCGTACGAATGCATTCCGACACGACGTTGAGCCGAACTCCTTGACCATACCATTGAAATCCTTCCTTACAGCTATTGCACAGCCTCCCACTCTCCTATCGTCAGCGTTACCGCAGTAGATGGTGTACTCTCCGACGCTGATGACGGGTCTATCCTTGAGGCGGGTTTCCTGCAAAGCAGCAAACGGTGCATGGAAATAGCTCAGAAGTCTGGATAGCGCAGTTTTTTGGATATCACTCGACAGCGATCGACAGTTCAGGGTGGCGAAATTGTGGCTTGTGGCCAAAGACTCCATGACTCCCTAGGTACGGATCCTAAGGTGTTATGGACCAGAGGCCTTAGTGTGCCGGACGGCGACACCTTTATGCAATGTGCGGGATACTTTCGCGATATAGTTGTGCACGCTATATCGCTCGAACGTTCCCTGTGTACACTCAAACGTCTGCTGGGTTCAGTAGAAGCAGGGGCACCAACGAGCAGGTACCAACAGACTTGTATACACACCCCCTAGTACATAAGCCCAGCAACAAGTTTTGAGACAAATCCTGCTCATTAGTGTTTGTCCTGACTCTATTGAGAACCACCCTCTGACCGGGCTAGAATACATATTTCCTTAGCAGTTACGAACTTACAGTTTATCTTTCACAAAGTAAGCTGGCGGGCGACCGAAAACGGCGCGATGGAAGCAGATCACAAGTAAATTTTTCTAGTCTTTTTTGATTTTCTTTTGATATTTTACAGCCTATTGGACTGAATACTGGACGAAGAATTCCAAACAAAACAAGAAAAGCCGTCGACAAGATCAGAAAAACTCACCTGTAATCTTCTTCAAGCGCGCGGAGCGGATACCAGAGCCGCTCCAACCCGCTTACTTTCTGGAGGATAGGCTGTGATAGACGAAGGGTTACTGTAGGTTATGGTAGACATAATCCCTTTTATCTCGTATTACTTACTTTGAATTGTCGGAAATGGAAAAATGGAACTCTAACTCGTGTTCGCGGGACCTAAATAACACCCACAGAGAAACCTTGTGCCAAGACTGCGAATTCGACAAAGCTACCGTGTGTACCCACCGTTACGTACCGTAATACAAGAGAGATCGATAAAGCGACCACAGATTAATGTTGAGCAGTATGCATTGAATCCGACTCACTCTTTTTCGGATATCCATCCGAATGAACCGAAATTTTCATGATTCAAAATCCGATTCACCGGAAAAAAACGTCAAAATCCGAGTGATCCAAAATCCGTATCACCGAAGAAATGCCGAAATCCGTGTGATTCAAAATCTGAATCACCGAAATGTGCCATGAGCCGGATAATGATTCGGATACCGAATATCCGACATATTTGATAATTCGGATTGGAAAGTGGGTAGGATTTTGGTATATTCGGCATGTCCTGTTACTCAAAAACGTGTATCTCATGCCATGACGAGGGGTGTGCGTAAATGAAATTTCGAATTTCGTAAATCGTAAAACATAATTACCACAAAACCACCATAAATCGTAAATTGTAAATCGTAAACAGCAAATAATAGCAATTAACACTAAAAATAGTATTACTATGGTAAAACAAGAGAAACTACCTACCTATGTACATACTGCCCACCGTTTCACGTACTAAGTACATATTAGGTTCGTATTTGACAGCTAGCCACGTTCAAGGGGTATGGTATATTTTATCGCTGTCATGAGCGACAAGCATGAAATCTAGTACAAATCGCGGCGGTACCCGCATCGGAGCAAGGGCATCGGTTGTTGTAGGAACAGTTATCGCGCGTGAGCCGCAGCAACGTGTCGCGGAGGGCTGACATACTGCAAATAAGCCGATGCCTGTCTCTACCGCTGTTCAGCGCACTGCGAAGGCGACAGGTTTGAAGGGCGGGAGCTCTGCTACAGGCGGTCGCTGTCGCTGTGCAGAGCAACGTGACCGTGTCTCGTAAAAGTATATCATATCCCTCATAGGGCCGTCTTACCCGTATTTCTCTGCTTTTCCTTATCACTCGTTCCACAACTTCTTCCACGGTCTTGAAAAATCCGTCTGTTCGATTCAGCTGTCAGTGTATCTGCTGGTCAACTGGGACACAATTGTACTCGTAATGCCTCTTCCGAAACGCTAGCGCTTTGGAAGCTTAAAACGAGCCAAAGTTATCGTATTTGGGGATTCTCCACGACCGAATTCAAGAACTCCTCCCATTTGCTAGCGAAACCGCAACAGCGATTATGCGGTCGGTCAGAATAGCACTGATATGTACTTCCACTTCCCTACTGAAGGTTGGCTCAAACTCGGAGCAAGTACGCTAAAAAATATGGCACCGAGTTTGCGCCAACCTTTAATAGAGATCGAAAATGTCTTGATTCCTCAGCTTCATTAGAGTTGTTCTGATCAAAATTCTTGAAGCTGTATGCACGGAATAGATATTATAATCCCTTTATTCGCAACGTTTCGGACCTTAGGTCCTTCGTAAGGCGTCTACAATAGTTTATGTGAGAACTGTATCAAAACAAGAGGAGAGGCACGGAAAGACGATCGGAACGTACTTGTGAGGAGAAGAAATGGGAGAAAGGAGCTCTCGCCGGTGACCGTCTCGTGACCCCAAGGACAACAGGGAAGGAATGAGGCTCCGTCCATACGTGGCGAGAGCGTGCGATTACGCAAAATCGATGGTCATCGTGGGCACACGATTCGCTAGCCGCTGACAGGCGCTCCTTCTCGTGCGCCCTCGCCCGCTCGCCCTCGCGCGCTTACGCCAGCGCCACGAAGCAAGCAGCAAGTTTCAAGCTTACTGCTCCATCACTAAAGCAGGTGGCATTAAACCTGTATCAAAACCACTCCCCTTGTTTTTCATAATCCCACCACGGACGTTGAAAACCGTGTAAAATCATCAGCCGTTGCGACGATTTGAGCTATTGATCACCCGATCAAACGTTTTCAATCGAATCAACACGAGGCAGGGGTGTTTGCCTGTGTTAATTTGCAAGCAGCGTTGAGGAGCGTCGAGGGGCGCACAACAGCGGGAGCGCCCGCTCTCGCCACGTATGGACGCTGCCTTAACAACGTCACCGTCTTCACGCCATCGCTATTTCGGGACATCATGCATTTGAAGTCCTAGTGGGTCACGAGACGGTCACCGGCGAGAGCTCCTTTCTCCCATTTCTTCTCCCCACAAGTGCGTTCCGATCGCTTTTCCGTGCCTCACCTCTTGTTTTGATACAGTTCTCACATAAACTATTGTAGACGCCTGACGAAAGACCTAAGGTCCGAAGGCGCTATTCATACTACTCAACGCCAGCGCGGTACGCGCGTGCCGCGCTGGCGTGGCGTTCGAGTATGAATGGCCTACCGCTTCGCCCGCGCGGCACGCGCGTGACGCCCGCTCCGCCATGGCGGCAAAGGCCGTAATGGCTTTTTAACCATTTTCACCACTATATCATCATCAATTTCATTTCGTTTCCTTATAATTAATTCCATTGCTCTCCTCTGCTATCGTGGTGGTGCAAGCATTTGCAGAATTTGGTTGTTTGGAAAAGTTAGGCTCGCTTTTTTCCGCTTCGCCTAGGCGTCGCCGCTGTAGTATTCATAGTCTCCGCAAGCGCGGCACGCGCGTCACGCGCTTGAAAAGTATTCATACTCTAACGCCACGCCAGAGCGGCACGCGCGTGCCGCGCTGGCGTTGAGTAGTATGAATAGCGCCGAAACATTGCGGGTAAAGGAATTATAATATCTATTCCGTGCATACAGCTTCAAGAATTTTGATCAGAGATCGCAAAGTATCAGTCTGATCCGTGGCAACTGTATGTTATCTAGAGCACAGTACCGGTCGCCCAGCACGAGTTATTTTTTCCCTCCTATCCACCAAATCACTTGCAGAATCGTAGCTTTATGGTGACGATACTGCAGATTATCAAAGACAACGTACTATCGTTCTCCAGGCGAAATTCCGGTCCGCAATTGCGGACTATGGCCGTTGCATCATGCGACACGTGATAATCGTGCTGGGAGAACGGTGAATCGTGTTGGGATAATGTGGTCCTATCACACATGGTCCCAACATTAACACGTGTCGCATGATGCAGTAGCCGTAGTCCGCAAATGCGGACCTGAACTTGGTCCAGAAAACGATAGTGAGCACAGAAAACGCTTTCTAATTTTTGGCGCCTTGTGTACTTCAGTCCCCATGGGTAAGGATTATAGCCAAAGCGCCCCACCAAACGCTCGAATTTGTGAGAGTTAACGGTTTCAGAAAAAGGGCGAAGATGAGCGCTTAAACTAGGGCTCACGCCTTTTCTGAGTGTCCTTTGCTGCGGACGAAGAGAAAATAACTGAAGGAAACGATCTTGAGCTTCAACTTTTGGGGTAAAAAAAGAACGCTCCTCTTGTTGATTTTTGTGGACTCTGAGTAGACGTAATCTACTCAAAAGGCGGGCCAGGAGCACTATATGAAGCAATTTTTAAATAGATTGGACTGCTTCGCTCGATGTTTTCACGTTGATCTAGTTATAGGAATCAGGACAGTTTATCTTCATCAGGAACTCGAAAACAAAGTTACTCTTGAAGAGTGCTTTTAGATTGCATTGCGTCATAGGCGGCAGCCAGTGAGACGCAACGCGGATCTGTTATCCAGCGCCTCCAACTCCGACCGTGTCTCCAGTGTTATAATGATAGAATCACGTCAAAGAATCATGATAGGATCGTGCTGTAGTCACACGCCTGGCTTGGTTCCATCTCCTGACCAAAAACATTAGTGTACGCAAAGTGCGATCAGAGCGGGTCAGTTTGAGATGTCTTGTGATTTACCTCCATTGCATGTATTTTTATCTACGAAAAATTACGATTTACGGTTCAAAATGTCGTAAATCGTAAACCGTAATTACGAGACCAAAAAACACCGCGAATCGTAAATCGTAAGCCGTAATTACGCACACCCCTGGTCATTACTCGACATTTCATTCTACTGTAGTCACGCAGGTGCGTAATTACACTGCATACATACAGTTCTCAGGAAAATGAAAACAAGTCACTCGTAATGTAAGCGTAAGTCACCGAAATGCCTCAAGAACATAACTTACATTTATGTTACATGTAACATATCTTTATATGACATGTAACTTAAAGGCAGTGTTCACGATGAGAAAATTGCTCGGTTTTTTCGGATAAAACGTGAGCTTTGGGTCTTTCAAAAAAGATTAAGAATGGAAGTGCGAATAAAAAAAATCATCGGGAAATGGGTGAAAATCTCGTGGGCCAGCCAACCCATTGGGCCGCGCCCACGTCCTACATATAACAGTTGCCTTGAATTCGTGTTACCGTAAGAACAGGCATCGAATTTTCGAATAATCTTCATCGTGAAAGGTTCTGACATCCCAGCCAGGGCTGGGCACACGTCCCGGAGAGGCGATTTTGAATATGCACCACTCAGCTCGGTAATTTTTAGGCACCCCTATGGGAAATCGAAATGGGCTGTTTTCCGAGAAGTCGAGACGACAGCCATGATTTTGACTTCCTGATTTTGACAAACAAGAATATAAAAAAGCACTGAATAGAGAAAGTTCCGAAAATGTCAACAAAAAAGGTAGTGTAATTTCTAAACTTCAAAACAATCCGATGAGGAAAATTTGTTAGTAAGACGGTAAGTTAAGACAAAGGATAAAACTATTTTCATTACAAAACAGTTGAACAATTACAAACAATAGAACTACTACTATTGCGATAATTAATGTTTTCTGTCGAATGTTTCCATGAACCTATGAAGGATTATTTAATCTTTGTTTGATTGTTCTGATGCGGAAATCAAAACTATTTTGTGTTGTGGAACCATGTTAGGATTCATGTGGTGCGTAGAGAGTGGAAAATCCGAGTTTTACCCTCCTAGAATGCCGCAATCCCTTAGAGAATCGGCTTGCCGTGCGATATGGTGTTTGTACGCAGCAACACAGCGCACACGGGGGTGGACGCTCACACAATAATAATAAAAAAATGTATTTTATTACAGAACGGGGAGGAGAAAAGGATTGAAACTGAAGAAAACGGAAGATGGTGAAGGTAGTCTATTTTGGATGTACCCATTTTAGGAATTTAATGTAAGTCAACAAAGTTGGAGCGGGGGTTAGTATTTAGCCGTGACAAGGTTCATTCAAACGAACCTAGTTGATCAAAAGTTGCATTAGACATGAAAGCAAAGGATATTGTGAGAAAGAGGAGAATATGACAAACACTTTAGCTTCGATAGGATCGATTTTCAATGTGATTTAGGAACCTTGAATCTCGTCCCGGTTTTACCCAGAAAACCGGGACAAAACCGGGATGGGTTTAAGGCCCTTAAAGGCAGTGGTCACGATGAAAAACGTTATCGAAAAAACTACAAAAATCAGCTTAGATCAAAAACATCTGAAAAACTATGAAGGTAGCGCGGTGAAAAACGAGCTAGAATTAGAGTTTCTAAGGCCCAAAGTTGCCACTTCGTGCACACGTGCACAGCGCCGACGAAAAAGATCGCAGTCACATGCCGAGCAGTCAAAAATCATCGACATTCAGAGGAAAAAATAAATGCAAATTTACCCAATAAAAACAGTTGAGCAATGAAAGAAAGCACTCCAGTCAATGTTTTTGACTAGATGTGTACGTAAATCCGAACGTTCATTGATTGGAATTCAATTTCAAGCCAGCTGATGTTTTGATATAAGAGGTCATCGATGCCGATGATGTGGAGTGGGCTCGTCCACCATCAAAAGACAAGAAAGTTCAGGCTTCAAATTTGGCCCAAAACAGTGTTTTTTTTTGCGATTTTTTCTTATAGGTCCTACTACTCGAGACCCAGAAAAGGGTTTAGAGAGAGAAAGACGACAACCTTATTTGATCGCGACCACTGCCTTTAAATCACATTGAATATCAAACCTGGTAATATTAAAATGTTTGCCAGATTCTCCTCTTTCTCAAAAGGCTTTTATTTCTCATGTTTAATGCTGCTTTTAATCAACTAGGTTCATTTGAATGAACCTTATCAAGTCCAAAAAATTCACCCCGCTCCAACTTATTTACATTAAGTTTCTATAATGGATACATTGAACGTATTATATTTCTTCCTTCTTCCATTTACTCGGGTTTCAATCCTTTTCTCCTCCCCGTTCTGTCATGAAAAAAACATTTTTAATTAATATTGTGTGCGCGTCAACTCCAGTATGCGCTGTGTATCTGCGGACCAACACCATATCGCACGGCAAGCCGAGTCTCTGAGGGATTGCGGCATTGAGGGTCGATAAAACTCTGGTTTTCATGTGCAGGATACTTTTCAAGGAGGAAGACACGGCTATTTGCTTCTTTCATAGGCGCCTTCAGTCTTCAATTTTCACAGTCGGCTCTCTTCATAAGTCATTCTAACGAGCGAAAATCCGTTGGCTGGTTATGATACTGAGTGTGCTATCTGTACTTGTAATCTATCGTAATACAGCAGTTCACTAATCCTTCTTTGAACGTGAACGATAGCGCTTCTGAGGGCTGTCTTTGTATCTTCGACTCGAATCGGTCACCGCGTAATCAATGAACGTTGCACCAAAGATACATGACACCACATCAATCCTTACTTGCTACAAGATAACATAGTAGTGTTTATTCCTTAATCGAAACAATCAAACGCATTATATATGATCTTTATTTATTTTTTCATAGAGTTGTTAATGAAAAACTCCGACAGCAACTATCAATTACTGCCAACAGTACCTGCATCTCTATCAATAATTTGAATTCTGTAAGTGTTCACCCCAAAAAGCGGAGAAGAAGATATGACAAATCAAGAGAAAAGCGTGTACTGTTTTTTTTTCCTAAAAATCGACAGAACATGCACTTCGTTTTTTTTTTGTGTTCGGTTTAGGCACCCCCCTCCGCCCTCTGCAACATCCAATATGCACCCCCCCCCCCTAAGGGTAACCGGGGGCCGAATGCAACAACAGGCCGGGTTGGGGCAGGGGCAGGGCAGCCCGCGCCTCTGAAGATGTCCGTCAATCACAAAATCAATCGTGCCCCTGCGCCCCAGCTAAGAGGCTGGTGCAGCTAGAGCAGCGAAAAACACTGCTGGGGTACCATTGATTAAATGATCTACTGCCCTCGCACTGCGATAGTCAAAGATGCCAACTGCCCTGCCTCTCCCCAACTCGGCGCGTTGTTGTATCCGGCCCCGGGACGCGTGCCCAGCCCTGATCTCAGCATGTACACCGGCCCCTCTTATTTTTGGAGAACTTTTGGTACAAGAAACAAAATGCAAAGCCACTTACCTGAAAATTTTGAAGGGCGAAACCATTTCCCCAACGTCAGCTTCGATGTGTGTCCGCAGTCTCCCTGCGGACAATGCATCGAACCTGACACACAATTAGGCATGATAAATTTCTTCAGAGATTTCTTTAAACAGCTCTGCTCAGCTATTTGAGTGTTTTGTGGGGACTTTTCCTTATTAACCTCTTCTCATGGACTTACGTACCCAAAAACATCGAAAACAATAACACGGTTTTTGAACGTAAACAATGACTTTGAATTTGTGTTGCATATAAGCTACATGTACATACATATGTTCCATGTAACTTAAATTTATACTATGAGGGGCCATCACGCGACGCAGGCGACACGCGGCGCAGAAAACGCGTCCGCACTCGTCTCAGACCACATACTAAGCGGAAGATGCTGTGCGGGGCCTTCTTCGTTGGGGGTGGGGGATCATAGACCTCAAACTCGGGTAATTGAACCGAGAGCAGCGTCTGTACTAATGCTGACCCCAAGAGTGCATCGTATACGCCCCTTGGGAATGCTTTTCGGCCGATTTAATTCAGGCACGGAGGCGCACTGCACGCGGTATACCGTCGATATGTATCATGTAACTTAATGGACCAGAAATAAGTCGCAAGTAATTTACATCGACTTAGATAAGTTACAAGTATTTTGTTTTTGGCCTTTTATGTTACAAGTAACTTGTCTAAGTCTCCAGGCTCTGAAGACGGCGATCCCGCCGAAACGTGCGTAAGCCAATAAAGCATCTACCAACCTAGTGGTCCAGTTAAACAAAACAACTACTACTGAACTTGTCTAAATTTTTCCGTGTTGGCGCGCACGTCAAAATTTCAGCCGCATTTTCTCGTGCATCTTCAGCGCAGACTCGACACTGATCGTCTTCGTTTGATTTGTTTGTGCGAGTATGGTGCATTGTTGAGGGTACGATTGGCTCCCGAAAACGATAAGTATAGATCGAATGGGCAACCCTGTTCGAAGAGGTTTAGACAGGAGCTCACGGGTATTCCCAAATTCGATGTGGAGGATTGGTACTCATGATGCTCATTTATATTATACTAATGCTTTAACATTATACTCACTTTGAAGATATTGTGAAGAAAAAACACATCTGTTGAAATAGGGTTGGTTTGTAAATATTTCGACACAAAGATGATTATCAATGAACTGTTTTATCATGATGAGGTAGAAAAATCTTTTTCTCTCAAGGATTTTCGCCAGACTACCGATTTTCGATAGACTTTTTGTATTATGCCAATGTGTATCCGCCCGGATATCCGACACGGATATCCAGATTCTCACTCAACGAAAAAAGGCCAAAATCCAAGTGATTCAAAATCCGAATCACCGAAAATGAACAAAATCCGAGTGATCCGATTTCCTAATTGTCGGATTGATCCGACTATTCGTTTAGCCTCCCTATCCGAATCACTCGGATTATCCGATGTTGTTATTTTGAATCTATCCGTTTGAGTCGGACATCCGCGACCTTTAAATTTCGAGTTATCCGGAATCCGAAATTTTTTGATTTGGATCCAATGTATATTGAGCAGCCCAAATAACCCCTATGGAGAAGTTTTGAGGCGATTTTATCGTAGCATTCAGGAAACCGTCAAAAGTCATGTTCGGCCAGCAAAGATTTCCTTATTTTAAAGCCTCGGACCAAATCAGCCGAAATTTCCGAAAAAAAAATCGACACTGGGCCTCAAATCTCTAATTAGCACCCAAAACAGCCCCTAGAAAAGTTTTGAGCTAAATCCGAAAAAATTTCTGAAAACTCCGAAGATTGCCATTCGGGTACCCCTTTCTCTTCGCAGAGCTATGAAAATGCACACTTTTGGAAATCTCCTGTAAACCTTTAAGGCATCAAGCAAATTTCGAACCCGGATTACTGATACTGATGACTATAAATGCAACACCAAACATGGTTTTCTAACACGCCGGAGTGTAAGCAAAACAAGCCTTTGTTAAAAGTGCACCAAAGTAGAGTACATTTCGTCAAAAACAGCCGGATCATTCAATACAACTTTCTTAGCGAGTTTAGATTGCGGAGTAATATGAGGAGTGCACTGACAAGCGCAATCAGCTCATTTGAACTCCCGCCGTTGCCTGAATCACTCACCGTATGCCAAGAACACATGGAGCGCGTTTGCTGCCGATGAGCCAGCGCAACCAGTGGAGTTGACATCCACGAAGCTCTAGTTGCGTATGTGGTGGATTCGATAACGATTCGGTTGGGAAATGTGTGTCTGCCCTTAATCCTTATGATGTTTTTGTCGTCATTTTTTGTGTGTTGTTCAGCCGAATAAATTCATTCGAGATTTACGGCATTTGAAAACGGAATTCCTCTTCTATCTGCACCTCCTTGTCGCTCCCTGTCATACTCGTTCTATTTCGAAAATAACTTGTTCGCATTTTTTACGGGCATTACTGCAAACTTCCGCAGTTTCTTCTTCAAGCAAGGACTTCAAGGTACTGGGTTCGTGGTTAAGTATTATAAGGGATTCCCTATCCGACAATATTTTTTTGCGAATTACGAACAATTTGTTCGAAAACTACTAAGTCTGATTTGTGAAAAAAGTAGTCGATAAATTGCAAAACAAATATTGCTGAATGAACTCCGCATAGCACTTCATCACACAGCTTGGTGCCTGAAAGTCTTTGCATGAAGAAGAAATTACAGAAGTTGCAAAATTCGTAAAAAATGCAAAATTCATCAAATTGAGAATTTCCGCGATTCTTTCGTGCTACCATCTAGTCCTCAGAGGAATCAAATGTTTCAGCAACAATGACTGATTTAGACCTTTGATAGGAGATGGAAATAAACATTCCAAATTATTTGGTATTCAGACGACCCACTAAAATAAAATGTAAATTTCAAAAGTGCTCGTTATTATGGAAACGACAAGGGATGGGGTGCGCAACTTTAGGATAAAATCAATTAGTGGGACTGTAATTAGTGATGGTTCGCACCTCGACTCAGATTACCAGGAGGTATAATTATCTGCCTCGACTCAGAATCTCTCGCCAACTCCGCACGGCGACTAGATCGCCGCAACGCGACGATGAGGTGTGCCTTCGTATTCCTCGTCGAGGAGGGTGAGTGGATGCATTGGCGTCGTTCTGAATGGGACACTCCTAATGACTCTGCCATAGGCAAAGATAGAGGCATGGTAATCTCATTGATTGGTGTTAGAGGAAGGTAACGAATACCGAATGGATAAGGATAAAAAGCAAAACCAGGAGTTATCTCTACTAAAGAAAAACAAATGGTGTTCAATTAATTTAAAGGCACTGTTCACGATAATCTTCAATTTTGAGATTAAACGCTAATTCGATAGTTTGGCCCCCGAATAGGACAGAAATGACGAAGAAACCGAGAGAAGCGCCGCAGAATGGCACGAAATCCTTTACTCTCACCCCGCTTCTTTACTCTGAGTGGAACTGTTTGTTGTGGCAATGAAATATTTTGTGGACCCGTCTTTTGCGGTTCTCTATTTTGTGTTGCTGCGTTCTTCCGTTCGGACCCTAACTAATACTGTTTCGCCCAAAATTTTGTTCCATTTTTAGTCCCATTTTTTTACCGGTGACAACATGTTCATCCAAACGGACAACTAGTCCAGGCTAGAGATTAATGTCATTGAAATAAGACGTTTAAAGGCAGTGTCCACGATAAATTTCGTCTTCGGTTTTTGGCCGGGAATCGAAAGCTGTTTTGAGTAGAAAACTCGGGAACGAAAATCATCGTGAACACTGCCTTTAAATGAATGTGGATGCGTGGAACTGGAAAATTGAATTACTTGATAGAATCTGTGGAATTTAAATAAAACAATCATAGAAATGTAATATAATAATGACATTGAACAAGTCCTGAAATAATCATCGAAATAAAATAATCAATAATCATCATCGAAATGAAGCAATAGCTTTTAGCGAAAGTTTCATCGATAAATGAATGTGGATGCGTGGAACATGAAAATCAAATCACTTGATGGAACCTATGGAATTTGAATAAAATAATCATCGGAATAAAATCTTATAATATTCATCAGAAAAAATAATGAAGTAATCATCGGAATGAAAACTTTTTTTTTTAAATAAAAGGATGAAGGATGAAGTTCTCGGCGTATATCAATCCTCTGGGAAAATAGGTTTAAAAATTATGGCAGGTGCCCAGAGTAGGAAATTTTTAGACGAATAAGCATTTGCATAAAAAAGTCAATAAAATAATTGTTATATTAGCGAAAAAAATTGTTTACCCTTGTGGGTACAAGCAGGTGGGTATGTGCTAATCGTAGACCGTTTCATCTACGTGTGATGATGGACTGACGTTTCTCGGGACGAGATTGTGGAGTACTGCAAGAAGATGTCGCGTTTTGCAACAAACCCAGCTGTGTGATTCTTTAGTACTTTTGTCACCAAATACTTATGTAAATTAATAATTTTCCGCGTGTAATAATCCAACGGATCATACATAATTATTTTGTGTTCAAATATCTAGGAAAAGTAATACTACATGCTCATGTAATATCTAATAAACATGCGCTGTCAATCCTCCTAATCAATATACTGGCAGCGGATCGATTACTGTCTGTAGTCCAATCATAATCCGAGAGGCCGCAATTGAACCTGCATAACTGGCCGCGCGGAAACCGCCGCGCGATCTTAGCTGTCTGCTCTCTCTCTCGAGGTGGGAGGGGCCTTCTGGCGAGCGAGCCGAGGTGCGACCAGCGCTAACGAGTTTTTAATTACACCAGCGATCTCTGATTTTATCCTAAAGTCCCTCTCCCCAAGGGATGTAAGATAGAAGAGGAAATGCGCCTTAGAAATCTTGATTGCATTTTGCTGAACAGCACATGAAATAACGAGAAAAAATCAAAGTAAGAGCATCACCTCATTTCTCCATGCTAATAAATTTGTTTGTGGTTGTTAGTAGCCGGAGTATTAATTGAAGATGTTGGCTTTCTTCGCTGTGAAGTGCGTTCTGCTGTTTTATAGGAAATTAGATTAAAGAAGGTTTGAGCTGGTGCTCAGAAGTTACAAAAGAACGGGAGTAGTAATAGCGTAGGTTCCAATGAGAGTCGAGTTAATCTGCGATGGAAACCGAAGCAGCAGTCGTGAGACATTTTTCACTTTTTGACACTGCCCATTTCGGTTCCAGTGGGCGTTCATCACATGAGGAAATTTTTCGCAATATCTTAAATCGTCATGGAGTTGAACTTACCTGATGACTGCTCGGGCGATAGCAACTCGCTGTTTTTGACCACCGGACAGTTGCAGGCCTCTGAAAAACGTTGAAAAATTTATTCTACACTTCACTTTTCTCGGAGCGTACAAAGATAACTGAGTAATAATCAAATAGGACTAACTTCCCACCTATCACCAACTCTAGTCTGCATTCCTTCTGGTAGAGAACTGATGAATTGCCATGCACCCACTTTTCGTGCTGCATCGTTGATTTCTTGCTGGAAAATTGGGAAGTTAGAGTTTTCTCCTGTGTGAACCACTAGTAACACTTCAACCTGTGTAGCATCTAGCCGTCCGTATCGGATGTTGTCACTAATTGTTCCATCGAACAGCACTGGCTCTTGTGATACCAACGAGCACATACCACGTAGTTCATCGGGACAGATCTTTCTCAGATTATCACCATCGAGTAGAATCTGAAATTTATGAATTGCTGATTACTTCACCCACAATAAGCAGTCAGTGATAAAGACAGAGACAAGTTAGCTAGAGTTATTCTGTTCTAGGAATGCAGGTACAATACTGCTCGTGGTATTTGGTCAGAAGGCGCACGGGCATACTTTTTGCGTCTTTAGCCTCCGTTTTCAATAACTCCCTTCAAAAAATTTTCGAATCTGTAAACTTTTTAGAGATCCTTGGGTATGTTTCAAGAACATTCCGATGGCAAAGGGTTGCCATCGGAACGTAGCCACATCGGCGTGGAAGCGATTTGCACTTATTAATTGTAGCCATAGGAAGCGGACTAGCGCATGGAAACGATATTTGCCCACCCACGGCGTCGAGGGAACATTCTTGGAACGCACACGAGGTGAGAAGGGCTATTTAACGGTATAATTATTGCTAGAGCTTAGGTTCGAACAAAAAGGTTTAGACTTACACGATTTTGGATGTTTTTTTTTGCCGAACTAGGGCATCATCCTGACAGGTCTATGACTTTTATATCAGTATACCTGTTTCATCCCATTGTGTGGGTGAAGTGTGATAGCCTCGGTGAAGATTCATCTAGCAGCCGAGTGAGAGAGGCGGTGGGGCTCCTTTGGTGCAAGGCGCTCCTCCGGAAAGGGAATCTGCTAGTTATCACGTGGAGCAAAGCGTTTTGCGATCAACCCAGCACCTTATGCAAAACAAGTTTGGGGTGAAGTCTCTAGTGTGCCACATAGTACTGTATGACGATCTGGAAACCACATTCCGACCGTTTTCGTTCAATCCAAACCCTAGAAAGCACTGTTGGACGAAATTCCTCACCTGAATTCCAAATGACTGTTTAGATATGAAAATTGTTGGTTTTGAAAGAAGTTTCTACAAAGGAAGCTAGAGACGCGAAACCGTCTCCCCACGCGCTTTGTGACCGAATCCTAGGAACGGTAAAGCAGGCGTTGATCTGTCTGGTGGAGGGAGCGTATCCACGTCCGATCCGGAGGCAAAAAAAATATAACAGATCGAATTTGAGATAGAGGCCGAAATCGCCAAAGCGTAAACAGTTTGCAGTCCATATTGAGAGAGATGAATACATAGTTCCGGACATTCGAAACTTTGATTCTTATGGGACTCGTGTACAGCTAGGCGGGCACGCTGGGTGCCTGAATGAGTTTATCCAGCCACCGGTTTATTCGATAGGAAAATCGGTTTATGTGGTTTGCACCCACTTTAGCTAACTTTTTCACGATTAGATTCCTCGCGATCATTAACTATTTCCAACCATTCGGGTACTCACATCGTTGCGTGTTTAATCTGTCGGAATTGATATATTTCGAATCTTGCGATTTTTACGTTAGATCAGGTTTTAGCACCTCCATGCGAAGGAACGAACTAATTTTGCCACCGAAACAGAATAATTAGCTCAAGCCACAGTGCCGAGAAAAAGAAAGGTAAAAGATGAAATTAGAGATTGCAAGCTGCGGGATTTTTTTATCGAGCGTGCGTCTCGCCAAAAAATCTGGAAACCAGGGAAGTCAAAAGTTTATTGAGAAAAAGAAACCGACGCCTTGCAATTCACTGGAGAATTTTGGTGAATCGAATGGGGTCATTGAAACAGCTGATTTTCAAGAGCTGTTTAGAAAAAAGTGAAAGCGATGAAAAAAAGAAGGCCGCTGTTTTCTTTAACTCAAGGACAGAGCATTCTTACCGATCCGCTGTCAGGATCATAGAATCGAAGTAGCAAAGCTGTAAGGGTACTTTTTCCTGAGCCACTGGAGCCGACCAAGGCAATCTTCTCTCCGGCTTCCACATGGAATGTAATTCCTTTCAGAACCTGAAACAGAAACAGCGCGTCTACCGTGTTTTTCTCATTGGAACCGAATATCCCTCAGACCTCCACGTCAGGTCTGCTTGGATAGCTGAAATGAATGTCTCTGAAATGAATAGCTCCTTTTCCTGAAAAGAAGCAAGAATTATATATGAAGCACTGCAATTAATCTTTTTTTATTAGAATCTATTACCCATAAATTTCATGCTCTGTCGGCGATATTTTGGTGCTGGCAAGCACTGCTGTGGATTGTCACCGGCGAAACCGTAATCCCGTTCGATTTGCGGAGATTCGTCTTCGAAATAAGGTTTGGGAGACTCAATTTTCCCAGAAAAAACAAACACCATAACCTTTACCAAGAATATCCCGAATCTGGTCCGCGTTCTGACGTGCTGTTGCTGCTCCATTAATATGAAATCCAATAGAGATTGATGTTACGCACATGTAAAGCATGTTAATGGCGAGCTGAAAATGTCACGCATTATTTTCCATAACTGAAAAGATCAAAAAGTTACGCACAGAGCGCTAAAACCATTATATACATACGTAGATGGGCATACGATACCGCGCGTATCTTTTGATCATTGCGCGTGCTAGGGAGCCGGAGCGCGCAGTTTGGCGTCGTTTCTCCATAACTCGGTTCAAAGTTGTTTATTTGCAAAATAAACGTCAGATTTGAAATCAGCATGGAAAATGCGACCTAGTGATCGTGCAAATGTTTTAAAAAATTTCATAGGAGAGATTAAGGGTGACGGTATGTAGCTATCAAATGTTTCCTGTGTCCAAAAGGATTGGCGATTGATAGTAGTAATATATGATTTTTCAAAGTTTCCTTCCATTTATCACATTCGTATACTGTTTCTAAACCTCTGAGTTCCTTCCGGAGCGTTCTGTAACCAACCTACCAAGAAATTTTTAATAGAAAACCACTACATATTGCTAACCATACATATATGGATGAGAAAGTTATCGAACTACGAATTTCCTCTATATTGTTGAGTATTTTTGGAACAAAATGCAACACTTCATTGAGAATCTAAGTTAGAAGAAGTCAGTCCGACATGGCGTCATTTCCGGATATAAAGATGGCAGGTTCCATGACAAATTTTACCAGGAATGCGAAAATTACAGCAATGCAGCTCTTGCCCTTTCTAATTGCGGGACGAAATCAGGTTCAGTATCAGGTAGTGCATGAAGACCTTCCAAAAATCAACAATTGAGAATATTTTCAATTTTTTAAAAGTTGGAATTTCATTAAAGTTCCCAAATTTTATTTTCATGCTAAAAATCTCCTAGGACACCACGCATTTTTTTAACAGCGCATAGATACGCGTGGTAATGGTGGAGTTTGGCGAAACATTCTGAAAATTAAAAAAAAATGAAATTTCAAAATTGAACTTTTATTAAAGTTTTCTAGTTTGGACTCCATCCCAGACGCCTCTTGAAACTACTCATTTTTCAAAGTCCATTTATAGGATTCTTATAAAACCAGGGAGTCCGCAATTTCTTCGGCCCCCAAATGTGTTAGCCGCTAAGGTCTCACCAGCGAGGCCATGGTCATGTTCAGAGGGCTCTCGCGGCCGTTCCAGACGCCGTCAGCCGGAAGCATCCCACTGTCCTAGAATGACCTTTGAGCGGGTCTGGAAATGGCCTTCACTCCCTCTAAACTGATGGGGGCTTTGCGCTTCAGAAAGCGTTCACGGAAAAGTACAAAAACAAACGAAATTACGGGTGGTACAATAACTTGAAAACATTAAAACAGTCCAGTGAAAAGGTAATAGTGTGAAGTGCTCCAATAGTTGATATCGGCACTTTCTGGATCGATCATTGGTCTCAAATCCTTCCGATTTGTGGTAGGTATGACGCAGTAATCGGTATGACGGACCATCATAGACTTCAATTGAAGAGGATTCGGAGTGCATGTTTGGAGCAGTTGGTGTGCGCGCCGTCACGGGTGAAAGCCGCGGGGTCTGTTCTCGCGTAATTTGAGGTTTTTGCACTTAACTGCTCCTCTTTCATCGCTTTATAGTTTTGACAGTTCACGTTAACACGTACAGATTGGGGTACATGGCGAGCGCGACGTTGTGATAAGAGGAAATTGGTCGGTTCGGACCAAGTTGAAAAAAATTGCTTTGCCAAACTATCTTCCAAAATACTGCTTTCGGTTCAAAATCATCAAGAATGGTTGTGGCAGGAAGTTTTCTGATACGCCGAATTCGTGGTGATTAGGTAGACACAAAAAATATTTTCTGTGATTTTTGTTGGACGAAATAGTATTTGAAAAGGTCCAAATCTTGACGATGTGGTGAGCAGCTTATCTGCGAAAAAAGAATGTGTGAAGAAACTAGTTGTAATCCGAAATTCAACAAGAATTGGGGATAATCCTGAAAGCAAAAAGAAAGTTCCTAGTGGCGATTGGGCTGCGATACGTCAGTTTTGATGGTACCATGACGATTCGCCTATTTCAGAGAACCCTTCTGACGCTTCTTCATAACCTATAGAGCTCTAATCCGAGCATGACAAATTACACAAAAAATGCTTTGAAGATGTTCAAAGCCACCCTCAGAGCTAGGCTTGGAATGTAAATTGAGCAACACGAATTCGCGACCCATTGATGTAGACATTCAGAAGCTAATCGCAACTAATAATCTACGCTGGTTTATGAATGCAGACCCCTATCATGGAGCTGGAGTATATTTTTTCTCCTAAATCTGATAGTAAATATATTTTGAATCATCTAAAATTTGACATTTCATAGCCCAGACTCGTTCACGAAAATCGCAAAATGTTTGATTCCCAATTGATCCCCAAGTAAGGTCATTTTTCGATGTGTACGTCGGCACAATAGCGTTAGTACTCCAGGGCAAACATCGAATACTACCCCTCGCTGTGAGCAGGAGCTGCTGCTAACGGCAGCATATCCTGCCAACCCTTGTTATCGACAGCCTTTTCTGCAAACGGAGAAAGAATTTGAATTACCACCCTCTTTAGCGGTGTTGGGTATGATCCTTGTCACGGCCAGCAGCAAAAGGGCCAACCTCGCCACGGTCCGCAACAAGGACATCATCTTCGCCACAGTCCACCATGAGGAGGCTTTCCTCGCGATGGGCCAGCGTTCAAAATTTACTTCTAGAAAGTGACGCAAGGTCACCTTCTCGGACCGGCCTCGAACGGCCAACTGCCCCTCATCGAGATTGGCCGCCCTGTATACCAGCCGCCGTACAAGAGGATGCTGCAATGTTCATTCGTATCAGACAAATCAATGGAGGAGAGTGTCAGCAGACACTAGGAGAGAGGGACTGGCAATAGCACGCGTGCCACAATAAACAAAGGGATTATATTCCAGCACAGGCAGCAGGAGCTCCTGCCACTTGGCAGCAGCTACAACACGGGTGCTGCTAATCCCTTTGTGCGGAAGTACTAACGCTATTGCGCCGACGTACTACCCCCGGCTGTCTGAGTATGTACACCGGAAGGTCAGCAACTGACGAAGGTTGCAGTACCTGCCTGATGTTCGCATGCTGCGTCGCTTCGTCATAGGATTTCATATTCATGTAAGCCTGTGATTATTTAAAAGCAGTGTTCACGACGATTTTTGTTCCCGAGTTTTCCATTCAAAACAATCCGCTGGCCACCAAGTGTTACCAAAATTACGAAGAAATAGTGAGACGCGCACGAAAACGTCTTATTTCATTGACATTATTCTCTGGCCTGAACTAGTTGTCCGATTCGATGAACATGTTCACGGTGGTGTCACCGGTAAAAAAATGGAGCTAATCAAAAATAGAATATTTTAGGCGAAACAGTATTAGTTAGGGTCTGAAGGGAAGTACGAAGCAACAGAGGGCAGAGAATTGCAAAAGACGGTTCCTTAAAAGATTTCATGGTCACAACCAATAGTTCCTGTGAGACTTAAAGGCAGTGTTCACGATAAATCTCGTTCTCGAGGTCTCGGTGTGACACACTAAGTAGGCAGATGCTGGAGAGGATGGGGTCGAGGAAAGCAACGAAAACTGGCCAGCAATCAATAAAAACGGCTTTGAGAGCCATCCCGGGGCGCCCACCTATCCCGGTCCGCCCCCCAAGCGGACGAGCTTGTGGCGCCGCACACGTTTCGATCAGGGGTGTGCATTTTCCGTTTACCGATTTACCGATTTTCCGGATTTACCGGTGTTTTTCGGTATATTTTGATTTTCCGATTTACCGAGTTTTTCGCGAAATTTCAACCAAAAAAACTTGGGTGTTTTTCTGCCGGGGCGACCTACTTCTTACTCGTATTTCACGGGTTTGCTACAGCTAACGCATGCATTTGGCGCGATATCCTTCTTCATCCCTCTTTTTGTTACTCTTTTTTGGCCCTTTGGCTTACGTTTGAATTTTCAAACGATCTCTTCACCTTTTGTGTCACGTGCTTTTTCTTATCGAAATGCTACTCCAATAAAAACCTAAATTATTCAAAAATGTCAACAGATTTGCAACGCAGCAGAGCCCTGAAACAGATATATTAGGAACTGGTAAAATTCTTTCCGAACCCCCCGACACAACACTGAATTCACCACTGCAGTTCTGGAACGACTCCATTGTGAAATCATCGTACCCGCACCTTTCCTCATTGACCAATAAGTACTTTTGCGCGCCTCCTGCCACAGTTGAGGCGGAAAGGATGTTTTCGACAGCTGGCCTGATTTTGAGTGACTACAGAAAGGCCTTACCTACAGAAAATTTGGGAATGTTACTTTTTCTCAAAATCAACGTCCCGCTGATCAGGTTCAGCCGTTGAGCTCAGTTTGATATGTAAAACTCACTCATATTCGCACTATCCTCATGCACTATTGAAAATGATACACAAATATTATCGGTCATTTGTGCTATCGTATGGGATAGGCACCAAAAAGTCGAAGTCAGAATTTTTACCGAATTTTCCGTTTTTACCGTATTTACCGAAAAAAAAAATTCGGTAAAAAGTTTCGGTAAAAAATTTACCGAAAAGAATTTTCCGCACACCCCTGGTTTCGATGGCAAATTGCCAAGCAACTCTGCCGCGATTAGCATGATCGATTCCAGGCATACGCGAGAAATGAGCCCGCGACGTTCACCCCGTGATGGCGCGGACATCAACTGCTACAAAGATGCTCTACTACTTCTCTTCAATTGAATGCTATGATAGTCCGTCATACCGATCACTGCGTCATACCTACCAAGAATCGGAAGGATTTGAGACCATTGATTGATCCATAAATTGCCGATATCAACTATTGTAGCACTTCCCACTATTACCTTTTCACTGCACTGTTTTAATATTCTCCTGTTGTTGTACCACCCGTAATTTCGTTTGTTTTTATACTTTTCCTTGAACGCTTTCTAAAGCGCACAGCGTTGAGAGAGAGAGAGTGGAGGCCATTTCCAGACCCTCTCAAAGATCATTCTAGGGCAGTGAGACGATTCCGGTTGACGGCGTCTGGAACGGCCGGGAGTGCCCTCTGAACATGGCTCTACGCAAAGGTCGCTGATGAGACCTTAGCGGCTAGCACATTTGGGAAACAAAGAAACTGCGGGTTCGCTCGTTCTATCAAAATCTTATGAGTGGAGTTTGAAAAATGAGTAGCTTCAAGAGGCGTCTGGGATGGAGTCCAAACTAGAAAATTTCAATAAAAATTCATTTTTGAAATTTCATTTTTTGAAACTTTCAGAATGTTTCGGCGAATTCCACATCGGTGAAACCATTACCAAGCGTATCCATGCGCTGTTCATGCGTGGTGTCCTAGGAGGTTTTAAGTATGAAAATGAAATTTGGGAACTTTAATGAAATTTCAACCTTTGAAAAATTGAAAATATTCTTGATTGTTGATTTTTCGGAAAAAATTTCATGCACTACATGATTTTGAACCTGATTTCGTCCTGCATTTAGAAAGAGCAAGAACTGCATTGCTGTTATTTTCACATTCCTGGTAAAATTTGTCATAGAACCTGCCACCTTTATATCCGGAAACAAAAAATCATTTCATATTAAAGGCAGGGTTCTCGATAAAATCGGTTGTTGTGCTATGTATCCTCATGGAAGGGCAGATCCGGCCATCACAAAAGTGAAAATAAATAAAAAATTGGAGAAAAAATGCTCAGGAACAAGTTATTGCTTGGTGTCCTCCCGCCACCAGATTTCCGTGAAAGCTTGTATTGCAGTCTTTTATTTTTTTCTAAAGTATTTGTTGAGCACTTCTAGGGAGTACTGGCTACTTTATGACTAAATTAAAAGACCGATAAGCAAGAAATTCAGGAAATTCTCGTCCATTCGGGGGTGGCCGACACCAGCAATTATTCGTCCTAGCTTGCTTTTGTTCATTTTTCCAGCAAATGTACGGGTTTTTCTAATTAATTTCACTTTTGTAATTACCAGACCTACATTTTCATCAAGATAATCCAAAATGTGTTTTTATCGTGAGCCCTGCCTTTAGAGACCCGATGTCGGAGTGACTTCTTCTAACCTATATTCTCGATGAAGTGTTGCATTTTGTTCCAAAAATGCTCACCAATATAGAGGAAATTCGAAGTTCGATAACTTTCTCATCCATATATGTATGGTTAGTAATAGTGGTTTTGTATAAAAAATTTGGGGGTACGTTGGTGACAGAACGCTCCGGAAGGAGCTGAGAGGTTAAAAAACAGTATACGAATGCGGTAAATAAAAGGAAACGTTGAAAAACCATATACTACTACTCTCAATTGTCAATCCTTTTGGACACAGGAAACATTTGATAGCTACCGTAACCCAAAATTTCGCCTATGAGATCTTTCAAAACATTTGTATGTTCACTAGGTCGCATTTTCCATTCTGATCTCAAATCTGACGTTCATTTTCAAAATAAACATTTTTGAACAGAGTTATGGAGAAACGACGCCAAACGGCGTTCTCCGGCGCCCTGTCGCGCCGGATAAGATGCGCGCGGTATTGTACCATAACTAACCGTCCCATAAACTCATGCCTCTGGCAAATCGGGGGACTCTCCCGCGGAAATTTCGAGAGCGGGTCTGCCGCATAACACCCAGCGGAAGAGTCACTAGAAAAAATGTGGGCGTTGCTCGGTTCGGGAGTCCCGCTGCGCGAATCGCGAGAGCGGGACTGCCGCATAGCACGCAGCGGGAGAGTCACTAAAAATCGCGCATGAAATTAAACGCTCTATATGCAATGCGCTCGGGAACATGGAGCTTCACGGCACGGAATCCTTCGAATCTTTTATTTTCTTTGTGTTGGTGTTCACGTTTTTGCTATTTTTGCTTATGTGAACCTGCTCTTGATGTCGGTGGTGTCTTCGTATGTTCCTGCTGCACTCCTGCTCCCGTATGCTGCTTTTTAGTGATTTCGCAAGAAAGAACTTGTACTCGACAAGGCCGGCAATTAAATCGATGCTGTCCTAGAATTCACAAAAGACAGGGTTGGTTTTACCTGAATGGATCCTTTTTTAATACGATTGAAAACCCACCCAAGTTTAGGCTAGCCATTTTCGGGTTTGAGTTCCGAGTCAATGATTGGCTTTTTCGACGCTGTGCAACTTATGCTTGCGTTTTTGTGCCACTGGTACTCTTATCTCTCCACATATTTTGTGAGTTTTTTCTCTTAACTGCATTTGCAAATTCCAAAGATTTTTTCACGTTCAGGCATTGTTGGGAGCGGAGAGGCGCCGTAGACGAAGTTCACAAGTTGCTGGAGGGATAGAATACATGGATGATCTTACCAGCGAGGGAATAAATGGTTCAACACTCACACCCCATCGCCACTCGACTTCAATCCAAGGAATTTTCATCGTAATCTGCGTTCATATTCCCAGATTCATTCTCAACCTTTCTATCTCAGAGTTTTACTTTTCTCTCATTGCTACCTTGTGGGGAGGCTATAACCAATTGACTACCCTGCATGAGACCAACTGACACCATAATTTTCAAAATGAAGTGGGAAATTTGAGGGCGTTTCGAATACAAAAAAATAGGAATCCTTCCCGGGAGTCATGAAGGAAGTAAATCATTCTGATACTAGTCTAAAAGCCATTCATCGGAAGGTTTGGGTGTCGGGCAAACGTCCCTCCTTATTCCAGGGATTTATTACAAAAAAAAAACTGATGAGCCCTTAGAACGAAGAGGAGGGGTTAGGTTACTGTTTGCATTTCGTCTTGTGTAACCATTTCGGAACCTGTTTTAGATCAAAAATTAGCTACTCTTACATGAAAAATACCCGCGCTAACTTTTGTAAAAATGGGGAATATCTGGCGAACTTGGCAAAAAAGCGCCCGATGCATGTATGATCGATCACTAGTCGAGAGATCGCCGCGTCAAACACGCTGGAAAACTACCTGAGAAGTCGGAGTTTTGTTGCGAAACCCCCGGACTCTCAAGTGAAGGATTTCGAAAATTCAACCAACAACGACTTTGAGATTCTCTCACCTGGACCTAATTTATGAAGAAAGCATACAGATTGCTCTTCCATTACTTGCATAAATACTGCTTAGAGTTTCGTCCCATTTCGTAGCACTCTACGTTTTTGAAAAAACAATTGCAAAAACTATTTCCTTCTAAAGCAGAGCGATTTCACGGAACTTCGGCCTACAAGTCACACAATTAGGTAGCAATTTGAACTGTGAATATGAAAGCGTTTTCAGAATTAAAAAAATCTTCATTCAAAAAAGTTACATGCAGCGGACGCTTCTTTCCAAGTTTGCCAGATGCTCCCTGTTTTTACAAAACTTAGCGCGGGTATGGTACCACTCGGTTTAATCCGCACGCTGCATTTGACTGTACTCGAGATTTTATTCTATGGTCCTGTGGGTGTTCTCTTCATGCTTACATGTGTTTTCAATTGCTACTCTTTATGAGCTATTTCTACCTCAGTATAGAAAGGTATTTTTCAATAGGTTTCATTCCAATCGGATTTCCTTCTAACGCAGTTCGCCTTACAATCGCACACCACCCACTGACCATAGCTTCTGAAAAGACTCAAATTTCATTCACACTGTCTTAAGATTTTTCGCAGTTTGGCTTGGAACATGCTGTCCTGCTTCACAGATAGTTTTCGAATTTGAAGCGATGAGTTAACCAGTACATTTCACATTGCGTTTTTATAGGGCTTACCAGTATTTTCTGTTTGAAGTAACGGCCATTTGTGATTTAAACAGACATTTTCTATTTGGAATCATAATAAATGCGATTCAGGCTATCAGTTGTGCTAATGAATGCTAAAATTGCTTTTAGTTGGTCGCGTTACATTTAACACGACCTATTGAAGGCTTTTCTGGCGATCTCCATGGTTTCTAGACGGTATAAGCTCCTTACGAAGCCTTGAATTCGTCATATTTCTTAGAATAGACGAACTCAGGGCATTTTAAAAGGAGCTTATACAGTCTAGAAACCATGTGAATCGCTTTTGTAGTGATCGTTTGAGTGGAGGTCACCCGGGAGGGCGATTGCGAGTCACCCGTGAGGCCAATGACTCCATCGTTCAGCTGCTCGATGGGAGTCTCCCGCTGTGCCTTTAGCGTGTGTCCCGACCGTGATTGTGACGTCATCACGGGCGTCGCGATGCTGCGCTCCCGCTGCCCCTTGTCGTATGACTCCGCGTAGGTCTGTGCTCCTTTTCTCCTATCGGGAGTCCTACGCGGAGTGTCCCCCGATTTGCCAGAGGCGCTAATCAAATACAGAAAAGGAAGACGATACTTGCTCATTACGTTTTACGCTCTAATCTGACTGACTCTCCCATTCTACCATAGTTCCGGTGAAGTTCAACGATAAATAGGTATGATACATCAAGGTCATGGTGAATGAGAAAAAGCTTCCTCGAGTTTCGCACTTGATATAATACTAGTTGAAACCCAGAGTGACTGCGAATTTGTGAAACTAGTTGTCAAGATAGGGGCTCTCTACTCAGACATTCGCCGGGTCCGATCCCAACCCGAACGGGGTCCATCCCCAGATTTCTGTCGGGTCGGACCCTTTAGCATCGCTCCCCCACGTAGTCCCAAGTAAGAGGACATGGGGGAAGGAAAAATTTTTTTTCTCCCCCACGTCGTCTCAGTTGGAAGAAATCAGGGGTGAGAACGGAAAGGGGTCCGACCCGACAGAAATCTGCGGTCGGACCCGTTGAGTTTCTGAGTACGCACATAAGAACGAGTTGTCCCGTTTTTGCAGTTCGACGCGTCACGCTAGTCAATTCGAGCGAAAGAGAGCCCCTCTCCCCTATTTGTTGTTGAAAGTCTTACTGCAGCCAGTCGCCCCGGTGATTGATCTGCAACTCTCCATATTCCATAGCATAAGGCAGCTGTGAAAATCAGTTCAGTGAGGAGAATCTGAATTAGTAACTCTGCAACACTGATCTCTGCGCCTATGCGCATTTCATTGGTTAATGAACACAGACATACAGATGTATCTATACCTGTGTTAGACTGTCGTAAACTGTTGAGGAACGCAAACGTGACTCTGTCAGTTTATTACTACACATAGAAAGCCGCTCAAACCTGAAGCGAAATCATGTTGATGTGAAAAAAGTTGAACACGGTTTGAACATTCATGAGATTTCTGCCGCAGGAGACAGAAGGAAAACTTAAAGGCAGTGTTCACGATAAATTTCATTTCCGATATCTCCACGGTTTACGGAAGCTCTGGTGCCCTATATAGCAAGGCATGCTTAAAAAGGATACGAAAGACGCGTTTTTTGAGCAAAAATAGGCCCTCTCTTGTTTACGTTGATTTTTTAGCGTGGAGGAATTGACCGCTAGAAAGAAGATACCTATCAGTGCAATGAAACAAACAGCTCACTTATCAGCACTTCCTTCACTTGATCATTCCTATAATCTGAGGCTTCATTTGTTCCTTTCGAAGGGCGGATCTGGGGCACGGGGCGTGTCTGGGGCACCAAAACGCTTGTTTGCAGCTCCTGGCTCGTTTTCTACCGTTCTTTCGACACTGGGAGCCTAGGATCCTTCTCGCCTATCATTTCACTGTGGAAAGTCAACGAGGATGACCATTGTGAACGCTGCCTTTAATCTCAAAACTACCCGTACAGTCAGCAAGTATCGCACTGACCCTTCTAGTTCCCTCTTGACGGTCTAGTTTGCATTAGGGGGGGGGGGAGAAACGGTCAGTGCGATCCGAGACGACTGTATTTGATAGGTGTGCCGATGGGTTTAGGCACTTTTATTGTTTCGTCCTTTCTCCTTCTTCTGCTGGTACTCTGCAGGATTCCTCTGCAGGATGAGCCAGCGAAACCACTGATTCTCATGCCTTTCACTGGCGTGATTCGCTGGCTGCAACGTCTAATAGATGCAATCGCAGACGCGGTTGCTCTACCGTCTTTCATAATTGGGGAGAAAGTCAATTGGAAATGCACTCCGTCCCGGTCACTCGTCCGCGCCGCAATCTTATGTCAATGATGTTGCTCATTGAGTTCAATTTTAAAATGCAACTTTGTGTGGAATATTTACTTTTTAGGCCACCAAGCACTCCAAGTTCTGAAAAGAGAAGGAAATCCCGAGTTTCTGCGAATTTTGAGCCCCGTGGATGCTAAGACATGGGCGAGTTTTGGAAAAACCTCTGCAAAATAATTCTTGTTTTATTTCTGAAATCTGTTCACTTTTCTCTATTTCCTTATTCAGTTGTCCTTTTTCAGTATGCTCATGTTGCGCTTCTTTTCTGCTTGCATTTGTGTGGCACTGATGCGGCAATTTTTTTCAGAGTACCGTAGCCATAGCTTGTCTTAGCCACATTCGTGAATCATTCCAATGACGATAACCATGGCTATCTCAGCAAGAAACGCTGGTTAGCGGTGGTTTGCCGTTCGTGAATTCCACCCCAGGTGTCAGTCGCTGCAACGGGAGTCTCAATTCGAATAACCCTGACGAATTCGTTCAGGGCTGGGATTCACAGAGCGATAACCATGATTAGCCACGGTTTGAGGTCAATCGACTTGCACACGATGCACATAACCATGGCTACGCTAGCCATGGTTAACACGTGGTTAGCTTTTCGTTTGTTCCATCTCATTTTATTCTAGAGCACGGAGCCACTGCGCTTTATTATTCGGTAAACTTTTTTGACGTATGCATTGACAGTGTGTTGGCAGATGACTCGCACGAAAACCAGCAAGGTGGTGACCACTTCACCCCAACATGGACGGTCTACTAAGACAACGTGCAATTTTCCAGCATCTCGGCTCCCACCAGACGGGAAGGGCAGTTTCTCACCCTACTAACAGTTCCCAGCAACCCAGTGTCTTGGAAAAAAAGTCCCGACGTCGTGATAGAAATTGACAGCACGATCCGCATTTAGAAAAAAAAAAGAAAATTCGGATAGAACGCCATGTACCCTAGTTTCCGAATGAGGTCTGCGCCTAAAGTGAAGACTGGTTGCCGTGTGACCCGATCCACAGACTCTCCACCAGGGATGTGCGGTAAACGATTTTGAGATTTCGGCAAACGGCAATCGGCAAGAAAATCCCAAAAATGGCCGGCAAACGGGAAAAAACCTCATCCCTTAAATTGACCCAAAAGTTGTTCACATATTCCGCTCTAATTTTTCCCCTTTTTTCCAATACTTTTGTCAACTATTTAATAATTCCAATTCAAGGGAGTAGCTCCATTTCAAGGCATCAGATGAAGAAGAACAAGACATGTGGGATCTCGTGGAAATCAAAGAACTCGCCGCTGCGGCTTTGCGAGGAAGCGGCTTCGGCTCCTACTGGCACCGAAGCGGCACTATCGCCGAGTCGTAGCGGCAATGTCATTCTGCCCCCTGCGATAGTACCGCTGCGGCTCCGCGGTAGCGCCGACGCTGCTCCGTGGTAGTGAGCTGCGGCATCGCTAATGTGCCGCTGCGGCTCTGCATTCGGTGGCTGGGCTCTGACAAAAATAGGGCCGACTGCGAGTAAATCATGTGAATTGAGTCACAATACGACTGGGTGGGCCCACGAACAAAAATACACACCTGCGGTGCTTACGTCCTCTATCTGATAGGGACAGAGGGTATCCTCGTTACTGCGACCTAGCAAATCTGGGATATAGGTCAGATTCAGGCTATTGAACCAGAAACAATCTCGTTCTACCACACAGAACAGTGAATCGTAGTCGACGCCGGGTGGGTGATGCATCCTCGCGGAGTTCGCGCGGCTAAAGCACGGAACTGCCGCGGCACTGTCGCGGCAATGTCGCTGCGTTGTCGACCATCAAGACACTTCAACAGAAACTCCACGGCACAGTTATAATCACGGAGCTGCTGCGGTCTACCGTGGAACTATAGCGGCACAATGGAGGGTCACGGTACTTTCCTGACACTGCCGCGGCATGCTTACTCAGAGTCCCTGCCCATGCGTGTCGCATGAATGCTTCTTTGGCGCACATGTGCTTCCTGCTTCTTTTAGCTACACTAGAATCTGTCGAAACTCTGGAACAGAAACTAAAGCACCAATCTGGATCTGCACTGTCTACTGCACTACATCCGACAAGGTGAATACTTTCCGTATGGTCATCCATCAGTTTTTGAGTCCTAGCAGATCAAATGATGGCAGCTCACTGCGTCAATGATTAGAGGGTGGGAGGGGGACTAAGAACCCGTGAAGCCTATACTCACGACCATGAAACACCGCTTTTCCTTCTATAGGATACCATCAACGCCGCGACGCAGGGTAATGTGTTACCTTGGCGGCGATCAAGGCAAAGCGCTGTTCATAGAGGCTCCCAGGAGGGTTTAGAGGTGGTTTACACTATGCGTATATAGTGGCTAATAATGTGGCATGCGAGTGCGTAGTTTCAGCAATGTCTGGTCCCTTTCCTGGATACCGTCAAATAAAAAACTCGCGTTTAGCTGCAGTTTACCGCGGACTTACCACTAGTTAACTCGTGTTTTCAAACCCATTTACTACCACCCCAGATGAGTCAAAACCCCGGATAACGGTTAAGCGAACAACGGATAACAGGATTACCCCTAGTGCCTACATGGGGCTTAATCCTCGCAGACGCCTCGGTCATCGGTACTCACGCGTAAAATAAAACGCTTGTTGTGCACGCACACACAACACACGCGCCTTTACGCGCAAATTGCTAAACTGCTCCTAACTCGCTAATTCTCGGATCTACGTTCTTCATAGTCCAAAATAGGACCTGAAACAGATTTGCAGCCAGTTTGTCTGCAGAATATCGTTGGACTTACAAAAACCAGTCATTTTGTGTGTACCCTCAATTAGTACGACTGGAATGGCTAACTCTGTGATGTGATACTGAATTCACGTGTCATGTGTTCTTTATATAAGAAAACTTAAGTTAGCAGTAACAAACTTGGCAAAGGTAGCCTTCAACCTTTACAAAGCTGAGAATCTCATATGGTCGGGCAGAGCGCTACACAAGGCGGGGTCTTCGGAAAAATGTTTAATTCCAATTGAAATGAAAAATTTACGTCTTTTTCGATTTTACGTCCAGAAGAGTTAGTTACTAGCGATACTAGTCGTTTTTGCAGATGCGTTTAGAATCGGATTATGGCCTTCGCAGCTGCCTTAAACCACTCTGGAAAAAATTGAACGTGTTTTTCAAAGCCTGTCGGCAAGGTAAGTGTACCCATCAGGGAATTTTTTGGGTATTTTGAAAAAAAAATTGGATTTGGTCCGAAACTTGTATGCAGGGGTAATCTAGGGTGGTGAACACGAATCTGCAGTTCGTTTGTTGAAATTCTGAAGTTTGTTGTAGGTTACGGTAGGTACCATGCCATTTAGGGGGCAAAACCTGCCTTAGTATTTCGAAAATCGACAAATGAACGTTAAATTCGTATTCACCACCCCGAATAATCCCCGTACACAAGTTTTGAGTCAAATTCGAGACTTTGACCAAACTACCGTAAACCTACCGTAATCTGTCAAAAATCGATAGACGGACTTCAAATTCGTGCTCAACGCTCCAAATAACCCCCGAAACAATAGATTGAGCTATATCTATCGTAGCACTGCGGAAATCGTCAGAAGTCGCGATTTTCCATAAGATTTTCGAACGATGGGAAGCTTTGAACGAATCAAGTCGAAAACTTTGGAAAATCGACAAATAAACCCCAGATTCGTGATCAGCGTCCCAAATAACCCACCTATGCGGATTTTAGGTCTACTCTGGAACATTGCTTTAAAACGCTTCCAGAGCCCTCTAATTGTACTTACTAAACGCCAAACCGAAAATCCGTACGCTATCAGTCTGTGAACAGTTTGGAAAATGTGTCTTCACCCAAATTTTGCTCACCGGGGTAGTCTTGGGCGCTGAACACCATTATGGAGTCTGTTTCCGGGTTTTCCAAAAACTAATGCGCGTTTCGGAAGGTACAATAGGTACGAAAATGTGACGAAAAATGCCTATAGCTTTTTCAGTGTGCTGCGAAGACCGTAGTCGGATTCTACGCCAAAAGAAAAAGGTTCTAGAAAAATACATTTTATCCGGAATGGCCAGGCTGACTAAAAGAAGTTTCCTTTTGAGAGGCTTGGTGGGATTGTACCTCTCATTGTTAGAGTTTTTTCCTCTCATTCTTTCTATTACAACGGGCCATCAATACAAACCTAGCTTCGCTAGGCCTCGTTTCAAGACTAGCGGCATTTCCTCCCGGTTCGTGCGGGATTGTATTATCTAAGCCTGAGTAAGAAATTGCAAGTTTTTTCACGTAGTTCGGTAAAACTGTTGTCAGCCGGTACCTTCAACAGGTAATCCTATTTCTAATAGCATTACGTTTATAATTTTTGAATTTGTTGTTTTTTTTTTGTTTTTGCGTCTTTGACTGTTTATTCATATCTTGTGTGCCTAGGCAAAAGTGATAAATTTAAACTTGGAAATCAGCTGTACTGCAAGAAAATCAGAGAATTTGCGCGTAAAGGTGCATATGTTGTTTGCGGCCTACACCACACGCATTTTATTTTACGCGTGAGTCCCGATGGCCGAGGCGTCTGCGAGGATTAAGCCCCTACATGGCCGCTAGCATAGGCGGCGTTTTCTTTCAGTGTTTCGCCGAGTTTTGCCGGAAAAATCACAAAAATTTCGGCAAACGGCAAAAAAGTCCCAAAAATGTCCGACAAACGGCAAACGGCAATTGCCGCACATCCCTGCTCTCCACCCTTTAGAGGCTGCGATGCTCGAAAATTAATCACCTGACCACAGATTCTAACTTCTTGCGCTAAATGCACAACGATTGGGTAAGATCATGCTATATGTAGTTGTGCAAAGGGCACTATAGGGAATCCGGAGAAGTTCAATCTGCAGGTATTGTCGTCACCGCATAGATAAATTCTGGTGTCATGTTTCATTTGGCGTTGTCTTAATCATGTATAGTGCTTCCCACCGCTGCTGATCTCGCTGCGGACAAGTCACCATCCAGTTCCTCTCTCACGTGCGCCCCAAGAAATCGATCAATCGCCACGTTTATTGCGGCCCATGCGAGGCATTTGCTCGCTGTAGATGGTCCACAGCGAGATCAGCAGCGATGAGTGGCACTGTACAAGCAAGCTGTAGGGCGCCAGTTGTCACGCAGATCGAACCAATTGATATTCTTACTAAGACGCACGCTATGGCGTGATCAGCTTTTACGGCTCAGCTCCTGATCCAGTATGTATGTAGTTGTTTAAAATCTCGATCTCACCATAGCTCTGGTTCAGTTCTGACAATGGAGGGCAAAACACAGTACACCCTCGCGGCTTTTGTGATGCGAGTGGCAAAGTAATGAAGTCACAGAAGCCATTTTAACTTTTTCAGACCCAGGTGGAATTTTAGAATGGTTTCTTTCTAGATCCTTCGGCGGAACTCTGATAAATGCTCAGCACTGCAGTACTTGTTGATTGTCTGTTTTTGAGCAGCAAAACTGATCACTGTTCGTATACAGCTAAACGTCTCGTTCACCAAGTTACTAATCTTGTTCTGTAATACAATCTCCTCCTCCATTGTCTTGGAAAACCACTGAAATACACATGTTGCATTGTTATTATCACACAAGCTGCATCGTAAGGAGAAAGGAGCAGAAGAAGGGTGTAAGCTGACCTTACTGAAGAAAATACGACTAATGATTAGCATGGGAATCACAGAACACATTAGGAGCGTGACATCCCACTGGATATACAGGCAAACAGCTAAAAAGGAGTATAATTTCAAACTTAGTCATGGTGTATGGTGTAAATTGAAGTTACCTATGTTCACGACAAGGTATGTAGAAATGAATATGACCATCGGGATATTATCAGAGATGCCATTGTAGATCGTATCGGCATGCCTGAAAGTTCAGCTAGATAGACGGCTTCTTATACGCATAGTGTGTTCTTGTTAGGGTGACATATAACAGTTGATCTTTCCCATGGTACAGTACCGCGCATGTTTTTTTTTCAAAAACGGCGTTTTGCGGCGTTTTTTGAGCTCACAAAGCGCCGCATCGCCATGACTCCTTTCAAAATTGACGAAATGAGTTTTTCAGGAAGTTTTCATGTTCCTTTATGCGAAGCGAATGTAATGGTACGAGTTGAAAGCCCTTATAGCTCCGGTAATTCGTTCAAAAATGTGTATTTCCTTCTAAGATTCACATCGACCACAGGTCAAAACAGAACAGATTTCTGCTATCATGACCATCTGATCAGTTTATAACGAAGGATTTTGTGGTAAAAGTATTCATTTTTCGATAAACTTCTGGAGTTGGATCTATGATTTTGTAACACTATCGTTTAGGACTAAATGGAAACAATCCAAAAATGACTTCAGAATTTATATTGGACCACTTTAAAACAAGTTATGGCGTTGCGGCGCTCTGTGAGCGCAAAAAACGTCGCTAAACGCTTTCTTTGCAAGAAATTCGCTCGGTACTGTATCGCCTAGCTTCCTCATTTTGAGCCGGTGGAAGTAAGGCTTATCGGGCTTATCATGCCACAACCTCCTTATCACTGTTATATTTCGCCACAACCTACTCTGATGAACTCTTGGGACGATCCCCAACCCAAACTCATTCCATCCCCACCGACAGCTGGGGACGATCCCCTAAAGTGGGCGGAGTTGGTCCCTCCTAAGTTTGCTATTGGGAGGGACAGGGTTGAGTTTTGCAGGGACCTGGTTGGCCGTGGTTGGTTCCTCCTAAGTTCGCTATTGAGAGGGACCAATGTTGAGTTTTGCAGGGACTAGGTTGGCCGTGGTTAGTCCCTCCTAAGTTTGTTATTGGGAGGGACCAAAGCTGAGTTTTGCAGGGACTTAGTTCGCTCTGTAAAGCCGTTCTTAGGGAGCCGGGTTTCAAAATGCTTACCATACCGCTTACCCGTCCGCTAGCTTCCTCGATCGCTACGTGTGTACTGTGCTAAAACTGCTCAGTAGACTTACGCATTTCCTCACAGTCCATATCAAAACGTTAATCAACACAAAATCCATCAAAAATTTACTTCCAATGCAATTTCCTACAAACTCAAAGCCAAATTCAAAACCAAAAACTGAAAAAAAAACGTTAACAACACAGTATGAATCTCACACATGAAAAAAGTGAGGTCTTCTCACAAGCTGCAAGCAGCAGTGGTACAGGTTTAACATATATAGGATTAACGCCATACAAAAATGATATTTCATAATTTCACAAGAAAACCAGCGGCCATGGAAAGAAAATCTTCAAATGAAAGGCAAATTATCCTGGGCAACCCGAAGGCTGCATTCAATGCAGGTCCCACAAAGTGAATTAGAGAAGGCTAAAAACGTGCCCAAAATGAGAATATACATCAAAATCAACAACAAATTTTATAAAATTCTAAGTGATCACAAGGCATAGGCAAAACCGTATCTCTCCAGCCGCGAAGCGGCTGGACCGATATAAACCAAATTGTTACGATTTCGGCCAAGATGAGTTCCGTCTTCGACGTACACTCATCATTACTGCGCAGTGGTAGACGGCTCATTCGCGACTACTCTCCTCTTCTGAAATGTGTATTGTTACACAAGAAACAACTCTGTGAGTTTTGACAGAGAATTAGCCGCGAAATGCCTGCTTGTCGCGTAATAGCCGTCAAATAATGGTTGCCGCGAAATAGCCGCAGAATAATCGCTAAATAACGCTGGCCGCGAAATGGCCGCCAAATATGTGGTCTGCTGAACCGCGCACTACTCTAGAAAGGTAAGGGTAAAATCGAGTTTCTTGATCACCCACTATTACTGCTTCCCCTTGCGTGAGCGCATTTTCGTTATGATTGACGGTATTGCTGTCTGTAATTGTGAATGAAGGTAAGACCGGAAATAAAAGTTTGCAGCATCATTTCTAGATTGGTGGCTGTGTTAAAAGCACCAGTTGCTAGGAAATGGCCGAGAAACAGCCCCCTCCAGGATCCGCAGCGGCTCCTGGTGGGCTATTTCTCGGCAATCGAAATAGTCTGGATATAGCCTACCAGGAGCCGCTGCAGAGCCTGGTGGGCTATTTCGCGGACAATGTGGTCTCGGCCGGGCACTGGCCGCGGAATAAACGAGAAATAATCGAGAAATAGTCGCAAAATAGCAGAGAATTAGCCCATCGGGAGCCGCTGCGGAGCCTGGGTGTGGGGCTGTTTCTCGGCCAAATCTTCCAGAGAAATAAGAAAAAACAAATTAGCTTACCGGTTCAGCAATGAGATGGTTTTTTTTTGCGAAGGGTGAAGTGGCGTACCTCAGCTATAAAGAAATCATATACTCTCAATCTTTGGGCCATACTCGTTGAAATGACTATGATTTTTTCCTTTTAAAAGTCTATCGATATATGTGCCTTTCGATACACTTCTGGTCGCTAAAGTTTCCACCTACTAGATCACAACGCAACGTTATGTAACTAGCTACAGATTGGCATCGCCGCTAGCCCCCCCCCTCCTTCCTCTACACCAATTCTATTTCCATGGATTCAATCTATCAGTTTCTTACGCAGCTTTTTTCGAGATTTAACAGCTTTCTACGGCTGATTTCAGCTTCTTTCCTTAACCCCTTTACTCTTTGAGACACCTATCGCATTATTTCTACAGCCCATGCTACCCTGTCAGCTCTCACGACGTTCTGCGAACCCCTTCTAAAGCTCTCCGAGGCATATTGCACGCTCCCTTAGGGAAAACCTTCCTTCATCCCTTTCATTTTTCAACTGCGTTCTAGAGTCCTGAAAAGATTACATGAACTCCCTGACTTAGGTCTATTTACAACAGAATTATGGAATGAACACATCCTGACTAGGGACTGCTTTAAACATCCCGTGGAGATTTGGAAAGCATATGATCCGTGCTTGAAAATCCCTAAATGGAAGCGGTGATTCCAAAAAAAAAAGCATTTCCATTGCTTTCCAAAGAGATGAGGGTGCCCATCCGTGAACTTTTGCGGTGTTCAGAAAAAGGTATTGGATTCGGCTCAAAACTTGCATCTGGGTGTTATTTAGGGCGCTGAACCGGAATCTGGGGTCTGTTCCTCGCCTGACTTAGGGTTACGGTAGGTTACGGTAGGCAAAATGCCGTTTAACTGGCGTTACTTACCTTAAAATTTTGTAAATCGAAAAATGGACCTCAAATTTGTGTTCAGCGTACCAAATACCACCCACAGTGAAAATCTGAGTCCAATCTGATTGACCGAGGTAACGCATACCCACCGTAATCTACCGTAATCTATCGAAAATCGATAAACGGGTTGCAGATTCGTGTTAACACCGCGAGACCGCGCGCCCCATGGCCAATCAAATCGGTGGGTTTTTGAACTGAATTTTTGTTGTAAACGACTATGCCAAGATGAGATATATGGCGCTTATTGCCTGCTTACCGGCTATGGAAGTTGTATTAAGCATGGACTAGCGAGACCTACCGGAGTTTTTGCTTAAGAAAACTTTTACGTGCGCCAACTCTTGAGGTAGAATAGTGTCAAAACGGTGTTGACTGACAACCGTCTACCCGAAGTTTGCTGCCCGTATGAACTCTCCTAAACGCAGCAGGCTGCTGGGAACTCACAGTAGGGCGTGGGGTAAGAAAATGTGAGATAAAAAAGCAAAACACCCGTTGTTGCCATTTTTGAAGTTCGAATGGGTATATTCTCACTTTATCATCTCTCATGATAAGGAAAACGCAGGTGATGGTTCCCTAGTTACTCAGGCATTTGGCCGCTCCGAGCGGGACCGGCTCCTCCCACTTATGACGTCACCGCCCGGACAGCAGCCGAGGCTGGAAATGCGGCCGAGGTTGCTGTTCGGTTGAAAAATCAACCGACGGTCTCGGTCCGGTCGCTGTCCGGGCGACTGCTGTGCCTTAGCGAGAGAGCAAGAGACGCAGTGCGCCCTATTAATTTTGAACTGGTCCCGACACGATCCCCTGGCGTCGCGGCGCGGCGCGTTCTATGCTCGGCGGCGTGTTTTTGAGGCCTCCCACTCATTTCTTATTCTTTTTTTGCTTTTCTCAATTGAACCTGATGTATAAAGAACTTGACCACGAATACAATCGACTTTTGGGTGCCATTGATCCACCTTCCAGTGATCTGACAATCGAAGGACTCTTGAAACCGTTTCATTTGTCGTTGTTTTTCTCACATTGTGGCAAATTGAGCCTTATTCTTCACATGAATCAATTTTTTTTTCCAGGACACTGACCAATTGTCATGAGAATGAAATACAGGAGGAGGACGAGGATTAAGAAGGAGAATGTGAGTACATTTGCTATAATTCTTTCTCCATACACGATATTTTCTAGCAGCTTTCACATTACTAATGGTATATTGCAAGCCCAAGTTTCACGTCCAGTTTCAGCAGTCTTTAAGAATATTCATCACGGAGCATAATGAAAAAAGTACGGGGAATTAATTCTGGAAAAACTACGCTGTATCCAACTATTGCAACAAACCAGTAATGGTCAAAATTTGTAGGCTTGCCCCCGATTTGAGTTACCCCTCTTCCTACAAGGGAAGCGTTCAGGGCGGTAAACGCATCTGTAAAAACGACATGTATTGCTGGTATCTCTTAGGCCTCCATAGTAAAACGGTCCAGTATTCCGCCCCGAGTGGCAGGTGCTAAGAAGTTATATGCTTAAGGAGGTCATTTTCTATGCTTTTTGTACCTTCCAACACGCTCAGTAAACTTTCGAAAATCTGGGAACGAACCTCATACATAATCGTGTTCAGCGCCCAAAACAACCTCCCTGAGCAAAGCTTGGGTGAAAGCACAATTCCCGCACTTTGTTTTGAACTGGTACAGATTTCGGGTTGTTCGTTTATTTATACTAATTGGAGGGCTCTTTTAGAAAAACGTTCCAGATTTTATTAAAAATCCTGTTATTTGGGGCGCTGATCACGAATCTGGGGTTTATCTGTCAATTCTTCAAAGTTTTCGACTAAATTCGTTCAACGCCTCCTATCGGGGAAAAATTTAAGGGCAAAATGTGACTTTTGACGATTCGCGGAACGCTACGATAGAAATGGCTCAAAATGTTTCTCCATGGGTTATTGAAGGGCTAAACACGATTTGATTCAAAATCGGTGTACTGGGGCTATTCGGGGTGGTGAATACGAATTTAACGTCTGCTTGTCGATTTTCAAAATACTAAGGTAGGTTTTGCCCCCTAAATGACATGGTACCTACCGTAACCTGTAGTAAATCTCAGAATTTTGATGAACGGACTCCAGATTCGTGTTCACAACCCTAGACTACCTCTACACACGTTTTGAGTAAAATCCGAAAATATTTTTGAAACACCCAAAAAAATGTAAACGCTTATAACTTTTTGGAACCTGCAACTTGTGGCGCGATACTCAGCAGTTTTACTATTGAGCCACAAGAGATACTGACAATACTAGTCACATTCGCAGATGCGGTTACCACAGAAAACACTTCCCTTTTTAGCGGGACCAACACGGACGATAAATTTGGTTGAGTTGTGACAGTAATGGAGTGGTGTGCGTACTGTTCTCCAACCTTGAAGGAGGCGGGTGAAACTCCTTGTCCCATCCAATCACGCGCGTCACCCCTCCTCGTTCGTCCATACTTACGTGCCGCTCGTCTCCCGTTTCCCCGCCTCTCATACAATTAGAAAACTTTAGAATTATGAAGCCCATTAGAGAGAGGTCGATTAGGACGCCGTTCGCAGATACTCCTCGTAAAGTCGATGTACAGAGATGGGCCGACTCCAACATGGAAAGGCTTCGTCTTCTGCGTGAGGAGCACACCCAGTTTGTTCGAGGATATCTGGAGAAGGCGGCTGTGAACCCTACTTTAGGAGCAGTGCCGCCTCGGGTTTGCGAGTCCGAGTCTCAACTCGGCAGGCGAGCCAGATGTGCTCTCGCCTCGCTGCGCTGTGGTAACTCTATTCTGCTCATGTCTTACGTCAACAAGATCGACAGCAGCCAACCAGACGCATGCCCGGACTGTGGTGCTCCCGGACACGACACGGCGCACTTGTTCATGTGCCCAAAGAGACCTACCTCCTTAACAACAATGGATCTCTGGACGAATTCTGTGAAGGCCGCCCAGTTCCTCAACCTATGACAAAAACCACTTTAAGGCTGCAGAAGAAGAAGAAGAAGAAAACTCTATCACCCCGCTGCGCCTGCTTGCGTCCGCGGCGCGATGTCCGAATTCTTCCTGCTGGCGTCTGAACTCGTCCGGCATAAAAGTCGCCAAAATACAGTGATATTAAGAATAAGGATGTAAATTTGCTTTCGCACATAAGATGGACATATTTATCGCTCCAGCCGCGAAGCGGCTGGAGAGGTTTGGTTTTGCCTAGGCCTTGTGATCACTTTGATTTTTATAAAATAGTTTATAGAATCTTTGAAACAAAATTTCTGAAGATTCCCTTCTGGATATAAGCGAAGGGGTCCAGAATACACCTGCTGTCCGAATTTCAACAAAATCGGTTCACAAATAACAAAGTTGTGAGCCCGAAAGCTTAAGGAAATTTCATGGTGTGCGCCGTAGGCCGTGAGCCGTAGGCCGTAGGCCGTGGGCCGTAGGCCGTGGGCCGTAGGCCGTGGGCCGTAGGCCGTGGGCCGTCACGCTTTTCAGTTCTCACTGCTAATAGCCACTGCCAATGGTCGAAGGCAATCAGCTTGGCAGACAGGTAAGTTGGTAGGGGGTGCGTAGGCTGGTAAGTGATCGATTTGTAGGTGAGTGGGGATTCTGATGGCATCATCGGGACGTCATGAAAAGTGCTTCGGGCTTCTGATGACGTCATCTGGACATCGCGAAAAGTGCTTCGGGCTCCTGAGGACGTCATCACGACATCGTCAGAAGTGCTTCGGGCTCCTGATGACGTCATCGTGACGTCGTGAAAAGTGCTTCGGGCTTCTGATGACGTCAGCGGGGCGTCGTGAAAAGTGCTTCGGGCTTCTGATGACGTCATCGTGACGTCGTCAGAAGTGCTTCGGGCTCCTGATGACGTCATCGTGACGTCGTGAAAAGTGCTTCGGGCTTCTGATGACGTCATCGGGACGTCGTCAAAAGTGCTTCGGGCTTCTGATGACGTCATCGTGACGTCGTGAAAAGTGCTTCGGGCTCTTGATGACGTCATCGTGACGTCGTCAGAAGTGCTTCGGGCTCCTGATGACGTCATCGTGACGTTGTGAAAAGTGCTTCGGGCTTTCTGATGACGTCACTGGGACGTCGCGAAAAGTGCTTCGGGCCTCTGATGACGTCATCGGGACGTCGTGAAAAGTGCTTCGGGCTCCTCATGACGTCATCGGGACATCGTGAAAAGTGCTTCGGGCTCTTGATGACGTCATCGGGAGATCGTGAAAAATGCTTCGGGTTTCTGATGACGTCATCTGGACATCGCGAAAAGTGCTTCGGGCTTCTGATGACTTCATCGGGACGTCGTCAAAAGTGCTTCGGGCTTCTGATGACGTCATAGGGACGTCGTGAAAAGTGCTTCGGGCTCCTGAGGACGTCATCACGACATCGTCAGAAGTGCTTCGGGCTTCTGATGACGTCATTGGGACGTCGTGAAAAGTGCTTCGGGCTTCTGATGACGTCATCGGGACGTCGTGAAAAGTGCTTCGGGATTCTGATGACGTCATTGGGACGTCGTGAAAAGTGCTTCGGGCTCCTGAAGACGTCATCAGGACGTCGTCAAAAGTTCTTCGGGCTCCTGAGGACGTCATCACGACATCGTCAGAAGTGCTTCGGGTTTCTGATGACGTCATCTGGACATCGCGAAAAGTGCTTCGGGCTTCTGATGACGTCATCGGGACGTCGTCAAAAGTGCTTCGGGCTTCTGATGACGTCATTGGGACGTCGTGAAAAGTGCTTCGGGCTTCTGATGACGTCATCGGGACGTCGTGAAAAGTGCTTCGGGATTCTGATGACGTCATTGGGACGTCGTGAAAAGTGCTTCGGGCTCCTGAAGACGTCATCAGGACGTCGTCAAAAGTTCTTCGGGCTCCTGAGGACGTCATCACGACATCGTCAGAAGTGCTTCGGGTTTCTGATGACGTCATCTGGACATCGCGAAAAGTGCTTCGGGCTTCTGATGACGTCATCGGGACGTCGTCAAAGTGCTTCGGGCTTCTGATGACGTCATCGGGACGTCGTGAAAAGTGCTTCGGGCTCCTGAGGACGTCATCACGACATCGTCAGAAGTGCTTCGGGCTTCTGATGACGTCATTGGGACGTCGTGAAAAGTGCTTCGGGATTCTGATGACGTCATTGGGACGTCGTGAAAAGTGCTTCGGGCTCCTGAAGACGTCATCAGGACGTCGTCAAAAGTTCTTCGGGCTCCTGAGGACGTCATCACGACATCGTCAGAAGTGCTTCGGGCTTCTGATGACGTCATTGGGACGTCGTGAAAAGTGCTTCGGGCTTCTGATGACGTCATCGGGACGTCGTGAAAAGTGCATCTGGCTTCTGATGACGTCATTGGGACGTCGTGAGAAGTGCTTCGGGCTTCTGATGACGTCATCGGGACGTCGTGAAAAGTGCTTCGGGCTTCTGATGACGTCATCGGGACGTCTTGAAAAGTGCTTCGGGCTTCTGATGACGTCATCGGGACGTCGTCAGAAGTGCTTCGGGCTGCTGATTACGCCATCGGGACGTCTTGAAAAGTACGGGACTATCCTAGACGGGGGGGCACTCAAGATTAAAGTCAGAAATGGAATGAACGACCGATCTGTAACGCTATCAATCGAAGTATTTCTACAGAACTTCATCAACAACAATGATTGATAGCAGTATCAAACATCTTTTGTCAGGTTTTCCATTCATTTTCACGAGCGAATCGTGGGTGCCCCCCTCCCCGTCTATGATAGTCCCAAAAATGCTTCGGGCTTCTGATGACGTCAGCGGGGCGTCGTGAAAAGTGCTTCGGGCTTCTGAGGACGTCATCATGACATAGTCAGGAATGCTTCGGGCTTCTGATGACGTCATCGGGACGTCATGAAAAGTGCTTCGGGCTCCTGAGGACGTTATCATGACATCGTCAGAAGTGCTTCGGGCTTCTGATGACGTTATCGGAACGTCGTGAAAAGTGCTTCGGGATTCTGATGACGTCATTGGGACGTCGTGAAAAGTGCTTCGGGCTCCTGGTGACGTCATCACGACATCGTCAGAAGTGCTTCGGGCTTCTGATGACGTCATCGGGACGTCGTGAAAAGTGCTTCGGGCTCCTGAGGACGTCATCATGACATCGTCAGAAGTGCTTCGGGCTTTTGATGACGTTATCGGAACGTCGTGAAAAGTGCTTCGAGATTATGATGACGTCATTGGGACGTCGTGAAAAGTGCTTCGGGCTCCAGAGGACGTCATCACGACATCGTCAGAAGTGCTTCGGGCTTCTGATGACGTCAGCGGGGCGTCGTGAAAAGTGCTTCGGGCTTCTGATGACGTCATCGGGACGTCTTGAAAAGTGCTTCAGGCTTCTGATGACGTCATCGGGACGTCGTGAAAAGTGCTGCTTCGGGCTCCTGAAGACGTCATCAGGACGTCGTCAAAAGTGCTTCGGGCTTCTGATGACGTCATCGGGACGTCTTGAAAAGTGCTTCGGGCTTCTGATGACGTCATTGGGACGTCGTGAAAAGTGCTTCGGGCTCCTGAGGACGTCATCACGACATCGTCAGAAGTGCTTCAGGCTGCTGATTACGCCATCGGGACGTCTTGAAAAGTGCGGGACTATCCTAGACGGGGGGGGCACTCAAGATTAAAGTCAGAAATGGAATGAACGACCGATCTGTAACGCTATCAATCGAAGTATTTCTACAGAACTTCATCAACAACAATGATTGATAGCAGCATCAAACATCTTTTATCAGGTTTCCCATTCATTTTCATGAGCTAATCGTGGGTGCACCCTCCCCGTCTATGATAGTCCCAAAAGTGCTTCGGGCTTCTGATGACGTCGTCGGGACATCCTGAAAAGTGCTTCGGGCTTCTGATGACGTCATCGGGACATCCTGAAAAGTGGTTCGAGCTTCTGCTGACGTCATCGGGACGTCGTGGAAACCCGGAGAGTGGGCGGGTGCTCGGGACCGATTGCTGGTCATCCGAGAAATTGTGAAGGAAACCCCGTAGAGTGATTAGGAGTCCCGGACCCGTCACTGGTCATCCGGAAAATTGTGCAGGTTACCCAAAAGAATGAGCAAGAGTCTTGAGCTTTGCGCTAGCCGTCTGAGATAGTATGCTGGATGCAACGGACTTTGAGCAGGAGTCTGAGAACACCTTGCAAAACTTTTTTAAAAGTGTGCTGATGACAAGCATAGCGTGCAGAAAGCTTGAGATATTATGTAGGTCATGTCGCCAGGCTGCTCTTCTGTTTCGTAACGCGCTGAGGCCATTCACACAATCCCATTTTGAGTGCTCCCTCTATCTTCTTCACCAGCCTACTGGTTTTTTCTGCAATAAATGGTAGTTGTTTATCAGCATCTAAATTCAAAAACAAATTGTTAGAGCTATCTCCATTCGCAGCTCAGCAGAGCTTTTTCATATCAAATTCATGGAATCGAAGCGGCTGTTCTGCGAAGGAATGGGGCGGAGGAAACGAAATAATGAGTATGGAAAACTGCTTTGTTCCACTAATGTGAAAGTGTTCAAATGGAATGGAAGGTAGTTTCTGACTGTGCAGGTTTCGAGTTATGTAGTTTCATTCGCAAGCGAAGAACTGCGGGCAGATTCTGCATCCCGCTGTAGGCCAGCAGGCTTTCATGATTATCGACCGGGCTGGCTACGTCTGAGCGACTAACTATCACCGGGGCCTAAGGCCCCTGTCAGAGTTGGTTGAGAGAATCACCGTGGCCGACCCGTTCGATACGAATGAAAAACATGAAGGTTGCAAATAACACCCGTTGAACCCAGCTGTGGCTGACGCGATCAACATGAATGAATTATGTAAAACGATATCATGGATATCACTCATTTATTAGCTTATATCATGTGAACATCGGTCGCGCAAGCCACATCGGGTGATTTTTATGAGATAGTTTTATAACAGGTTGGGTCATTGATTCTTGTGATCACAGAAAGAGGACTGATATAACGGGGAGATGAAGAGGTTTTTTTTCGAAATTCTTGCATGGGATATTACTGCGTAATATCAAGAAAAAGTGAACAATTCTGTAAAAAAGGGGTCTCCCAAGCAAAAGTGGTTTGGTTCGCGTTACAAACGTTTCAACAAAAAGGGAACAATAGGGAAGTGGAATGAGGAGAGTGTACAAAAAATGAACAATATCCTCTAAAAACTCTTTTCTTGGTCGAAACTTCTAAAGAGCGGAAACAAACCGTTGCGGTTCTCTATGAGGAAGCGCTTTTGGCTGCATAAAGGACTTTGATTATGTGAGTGCCGATAAAATATTTATATATTACTTCCTCATACAGAACGGCAACGGTTTGTTTCCGCTGCTTAGAAGTTTCGACCAAGAAAAGAGTTTTTAGAGGATATTGTTCATTTTTTGTACACTCTCCTCATTCCACTTCCCTATTGTTCCCTTTTTGTTGAAACGTTTGTAACGCGAACCAAACCACTTTTGCTTGGGAGACCCCTTTTTTACAGAATTACTAGTAGTAATTTACACCATCTTAAGTTAAGGGCTGAGCAGAGTGGCATCTCGGAGCTACGCGATCGTTTGATGGGCTGCCGTATTGTTAGTTCCCTGCTATATATCAATAGGGCTGCTCATCACGAGATCGCTTCCCGCCCCGATGCCACTCTGTCCTTTATTGTCGGTGCTCTGTAACGGTACTCGAGACGAATCCGCAGTGCTTGCCGCGGACGAGATTGGACGCCGCCAGGACAAGGTTCCTACATAAAAAGTGGGATCGCACTGTGCGATGTGATCGAATAGAAATCTCTCACATCCATCTGGTCGCGTCGCACGATCAGAAAAAAATGCCTCAAGAAGTGCTGGAATCGCGTAGTTCGGCGACACGATGCCTCGATCGCCTCGCTTTGCATTACCCGACGACTCGATGGTCGCGTCGCACTGCGACCGCTTTCTGAAGGAGGCCCTATGCTTGCGGATGTCTCCGTGTTTCGTTTGCTCGTATCTTGGTAATCTAAAAACCCGTTAAAGTTGGCCGATCGGCTGTGGCCATCCTGGTCGATAAGCATATTCATCATGCGAATCCGTTATAAAAATCCTTCCGTTGTGGCCGGACTGAGCACGTCGTAGCCGTCTCGGTTGTTACACATGTACATTCGACTCTGATCGCACCGATACCTTGCTCCTTATTGTTCTTCGGCGCCTATTCGGTGCACGCATGTTATCTCATACAGTTGACCGCAATCTTGAAAGAACACGGTGCGGTTGCGGACTCGCACTAAATTACGGTAGAATCTGGTACTTTGCTAGATTTCGTCATCGATCGGCGCCAAACGTCGTCTCTCTGCTCACGAGAATATCAGCTGTGGCGCCGATCGATGACGAACTCTGGCAAAGTGCCAGATTCTACCGTAGTTTTAGTGCGAGTCCGCAACCGCACCATGTCCTTTTAACTCTGCCGTCAACTGTACGCGTACCGGGCAGGGCTGAGCAGGGTTGCGACTCGGCGCAACGAGGGTCGTAGAATTTCTTGAAAGTTCTGGAAAAAATGGGAGTTTGAGGGAGGTCGTAAAAATTCCGAAGCAGAAGTAAATGTTTTTCAGAATAGCCAGTTGCATCGAAGAAGATTGCATTTTAAACTTTTAAGTTAGTCACTCAAATAAGGCTAAAGAAGTTTTAATCGGGGGTGGGGTAGTGAAAATTTTAATTCTTTTTGCAAATTTTCGGTCAACAGGGGGGGGTCGTGGCTGCGCCGAAAATTGGCGCAACGGCCTGCTCAACCCTGGTTCCTGGTTTTCGCCAACGGGCAACAAGGAACGCAAAGTATCAGTGCGATTGGCGTCGACCGCAATACATTGTTCACTAGGGTCGAAAATTCCGCCGATGAAGCTGAAGTGTGCCCGCCTGGTCCGTTCTGATCCAGCTGTGTCCGTCCCGGTCGATACGTTTGCAGTTGCGATGCTAACTCTGGTGGAAAATCGTGACCGGACTGAGCCAGCAAAGTGCGCTCGAGTACGCTTGCATACTTCATTGGCATGCAGCCGGCCCATTAAGCCCCCCGTCATAGTCGGCCAAAGGCCAGGCTGAGCAGTCCTATTCCATCCCTAGTGGTCCTGAGCTGTCCCCTCCCGTCCCTAGTGATCCTGCGCCTGGCGTGTGCTGCATGCCAATCGATTATGGAGGCGTACTCGAGCGCACCGCGGCTGGCTGAATCCGGCCGTAACGGGGATTTCCATCTCAGTACTCGAAGCATAGCATTCTTAACTACCGTGACGGTCATAGCTGGATAAGGACGGACCATGCAGGCTCAGACCGGCCACAGCGAGAGGGATTTTAGACCTAACTGAGCAACGTATTGCATGCCTATAGACCGGAATGGCCACGGGCGGCACAGACGTGCTCAGTCCGGCCATAACGGATGGTTTTGCACCCCCATTTGCATGCTCATCGACCGGGCTGGCTACAACCGATCGGCCGACTATGAAGAGGGTCTAAGGGCGGCTCAGAACGGTGCAGGATCACTACGGATGGTAGAGGACGGCTCTGGGACGGTGGAGCACGGCGCAGTCCGGCCTTCGACTTGAGGGGCCCGAACGACCACCACCCAGCTAAAATTTGCCGCCATGATGCACATCAAAAACACACGCCATTCTCCCCATTTATGGCGCAATAGTTAGACGGCGTCAGAGTGAAAGGGACAACCGATAGGGACGTGGAGAGCGTGATTGATGACCCAGGTGACGGTTTCAGAGAGTTCTGAGTGATCCCTCTTTGAATCATCTATTTCGAAGAGTTCCTACAGGATGTTTTTGTGGTACCTTTTTTTCTTAAAATTTCTTATTAATAATTTTCCGGTCTCAGTTTCTCTTTCTTTCCAATTAATGATTGGTTCGACTGACGGGTTTCAAAATTTCCTAATGAGGGATATGATTTCCGAATCGCCCGTCTTTTAGAATTCCAAAAGAATGAGTTTTTCGAAAATGCTTTACAAATTTTTTGAATGAGCGCCTTTTTAAATTATAGGATCAAATTTTGCCACGGCGAGTGCATACACCCGAAACACTTCTCTATTCGATACGAGTGACCATCTCTGGATCAAACGAAGTAATCAAAACTCGAGGTGGTCAAAGATTCTTGCAAGTAAATAATTTTAAATTCCTATTTTTCCCAACTGAATGGATTATTTGAACGAAGAATTAATTGATTTTCTCGAACGATTCAATATCGAATAATCATTCACATATTATACTCGCCAATTAATTGGGTTCGGCTAAAAAGTTGAATAATCATGTATTCGATTCAGTTGAGCTTTTGAATTATTGGCTCCTTTGAATTTTTCATTCATCGATGCGCTTAATTTTTTTGAGTTCTTTTTTCAAATATTGATTTTTGGGGGAATTTGAACGATGCGATTTTCTAAATATTGGATTTATTAGGAATTCATTTTTTTCTTTTTTGAGTATCTTTTCAAGATAATTGATTAATGGGAAATTTGAATTACCCGGTTTTGCGACTATTTATTGGTAATTTATTATATTTATTTAAATTATCAATATTATTTTTTAATTGAATTATTTCATTCATTTGTTTATATTTTTATTTAATTGATACTAGTTACCCCTCTGATCCCTAGCCCGTGTCAGCCACTTGGCTTGAAGCGTAACTTTTTTGAGAGCAGGAGTCACTCAGGTCTAACGCGTGCGTTCGCGCGTATGCTGCATATCCTTCTATCCCAAACTCTCTCGCTGTCTCCAGACTCGCTCTGTACACGCTCGCAAAAGGGCAGTTAATTCCACTTCAGGCTACGGCGCGAGGTGTGATACAACCCACCGTTGGCCCGACGCCCTCACAAGTCGGGCGATTTATCCAGCCCCCTTGTGAGGAAATCCGCGTTCACCTGTATGGCTGCCCACTTGTGACAACGTACCCAAAACTTCATGGACGCGCTTTAAATGCAGTGTTCGCGATAAAAAAATGTATTTCAGTTTCCTTTTAGGAATGGGTAGTGGAGGGGCACACTGTAACGTTGTCGTCGAAAGAACGCATGAAAACGAGCCAGGAAAAGCTCAAAAAGAACCCGAAGTTGCCAATTCGAGCGCAAGGCAAACCTCAAAAGCGCAACGCACGCCCATCGACGTGAACAAATGAATGCTCGAGATCGTGAGATGAGCGATGATTTTCAATCATTAGCCCCGTTATTCCCGTCATTCTCAACTCATCTCTCTACTCAGGTCAGCTCGCATACATCGGCTGCAAAAGACGGAAGTTACAAGCCTCGGACAACTCGTCCACCATGTTTCCTTAACTCAATTTTTGAGGGACCATAACTCCGTTCCCAGAAGGTCTCATACGATTTCAGAGACATCATTGGAATCAGCATGGGGCCGTTTTCAAGATAGGTGGGAAAACAGAAAAACGATTTTCATTGTGAACACTGCCTTTGAGCCGAACAGCGCTACTTAGGGTGTGCGGAGCCTGTTTTTATGCCCTGAGGACACATAGAAGCAGCTTCGGGCATGTAAACCACATTCTGTGATTGGCTGTCCTGGTGTGAAAACGCACCCAAAATTTCATGGACCCAGCACGCATGGGAAGACGGAAATTTTCTCAAAGAGAGCGGACTTACAAACATTAGCTGTAAGCATTCGTTTGTATCCTTCCAATGCCACGCTAAACTTTCGATGTTTAGTCTAAAAGTGCGCCGCCAAATCAATAGTACATCATTTCAAAAAAAATTTCAATGTTTCTTCGGTGTTTAATCGCATGCCTAATCAAGTGCACCAAGTACTTCACATCTTTTAACGAGCTCCTCACAAATATACTATGCCAGATCATAACCCTTTCACAGCGAAGCAAACAGTTTAAAATCAATCCACTGGGAGTTGGTCGTATTGGGTGGGGGGTTCAGCAAGCAAATAGGCCGGTTTCCACGGTCTGTAGATTCAGAGTTGCTCAGATGCGGTCATTTTGGCTTGCTCTTCTTACGCTTTTACGGCGTTGGAGTTCTGGTTCAGCCCGCACAAGTCTATCAACGTCGCTACCTCAACTAAATTAGCGAAATTTTCTTTCCCTTTTAAATGTCTCACGTTCAGGTGTCGGATCACATTGGAGTTCGTACCCAGGATGAGTGTATTTTTCGATTCTTGCAGTTGCATGCACAGGACCCTTATCTTGGTTTAGACGACACGAATTGTACCTTTTGGGGACTCGGTTTTGGGTCAGTTATATTTTGTAGTTTTTTTAAACGTAGTACCTATAGTTTACACAAGGTGTTGAGTTGATCGCAAAACGCTTGGCTCCGGGCGAGATTGAACCAGCATATTCCCTTTCTGGGGGAGCGCCTTATCGCACTGCACCACCGGAGCCCCAGCGCCGCTCTCACTCAACTGCCCGGTAAATCTTCACCGAAGCAACTCCCCCGGAAAGGGAATATGCTGGTTCAATCTCGCCCGGAGCCAAGCGTTTTGCGATCAACTCAACACCTTGTGTAAACATACCATAACGTGCACTGCGACGTTAAACTGCAGTTACGGCAAAAAACTTCCAAAAATCGTGTAGTACCTATAGGTTGTAGATTGCTCACTATCGATTCAATTTCTCATTCAAGAACCGCTGGCCTACCGACCGCTGCCGCTCTCTCAATCCGGTAATCCAGTGATGTCTACTGTTGCATTTTTGGCTTCTGTTGTTAATTCCAGAGTCGCGCGAGGCTGCTGTCGAGGAGTTTGCAAACATTGAGGATGAGGTAGCTTTTTACCTGACGTACCCTGTCAATTATTATGATTGATCTGGGGAAAATTCCTTTTTAGGTGCCCTCGCTGTTGCTGGAGTCGCATGCTAAGAACCTGCTAGGAGCGATTGAATTGCTTCTCAAGTCTGTGAAATTGGATCTCATTGTTCATGCAGATTTTTTAGCGTAGTTGTTCCGTGAAAGGAGTTTACTCACTTCTTTGTTGAATTTTGATTAATGAACTAGTTTTCAGCATTTGTAATACAGTGTAGTGCAACTATTTCAAATACCTTCCACACGCTGTCCTCTACTTTCCACAGCATCATATAAATTCAGGTTCTACGTCGCGGCGCCCGCTCTATATGAAGTGCTACTAGTTTTAAACCATGCGGCGCACGTTCTACATGAAGCGCTGTCAGTTTTAAACCACGCGGCGCGCGCCCCACGTGAAGCGCTATTAGTTCCGAGCCACGCAGGACACGCTCTACATGGAACGCAACTAGTTTTACACCACGCGGGGCGCGCTCTGGATGAAGCCCTACTAGCTTTAAACCACGTTGGGCACGCTCTGCATGAAGCGCTATTGGTTTTTTACCATGCGGGCACGCTTTGGGTTGGAAGGCTACTTGCTTCAAATCGCGCGAGGCACGCTTTGGATGAAGCGCTACCAGGTTCGAACCACAGGGGGGCACGCTGTGGATGAAGCACTACTAGTCTTTAACCACTTCGGGCACGCTCTGCATGGAGCGCTATTGTTTTTTTACCACGCGGGGCGCGCTTTGGATAAACCGCCACTAGTTTTAAACCACGCGGCGCGCGTTAGACGTGAAGCGCTACTAGTTTTAAGCCACGCGGAGCACGCTCTATATGAAGCGCAACTAGTTCAACACCATGTGGGGCGCGCTCTGGATGAAGCTCCACTAGTTTAAGACTACGCGGCGCACGCTTTGGATGAAGCGATATTAGCATATAGCCACGCTGCGCACGCCCTAGATGAAGCGCTACCAGCTTTAATTCACGCGGGGCACGCTCTTGCTGAAGACTACTAACTTTAGACCACGCGGGACACGCTCAAGATGAAGCGCGACTAGCTTTGAACCACGCGGCGAGTGCTCTGCACGAAGCGTTACTAGCTTTAAACACCGCGGGGCACGCTCTGCATGTAGCGCTATTGGTTTTTTACCACACGTCGCACGCCCCAGATGAGACGCTACTAGCTTTGAACAACGCGGAGCACGCTTTGGATGAAGCACTACTAGCTTCAAATTACGCGGGGCACGCTCTGAATGGAGCGATATTTGTTTTTTAACACGCGGGGCACGCTCTGCTTGAAACGCTACTAGATTGCAGCCGCGCGGCGCATACTCTACACGAAGCGCTATTGGTTTTTTACCACACGGTGCACGCCCTAGATGAAGCGCTAGCTTTAGACAACACGCTTTGGATGAAGCGCTACTGGCTTTAAATCACGCGGCGCACGCTCTGCTTGGAGCGTTACTAGCTTTGAACCACGCGGCTCACGCTCTACACGAAGCGCTATTGGTCTTTTACCACGAGGCGTACGCTTTGTATGAAAAGCTACTCTCAGCTCACAACGCGTCGCACGCTTTGTATGAAGCGCCACTCACAGCTCACAACGCTTCACACGCTCTGCATCAAGCGCAACTGACTTTTTACGACGCGGCTTACGCCGTCCCATGGAGCGCTCGTGTTCCTCATCAGCAACTCAGTTGGAAATCCAACCGGACGTCACCTCGAGCGGACCTCAGTCGCCCGTACAGCAACCTCGGTCGCCCGAGTAGATGCCCGATTTTCGCTCGGAGCGGAGAGACAGCGACGCTCGGGTTGCTGTCCGGGTCCGCTCCGAGCGGCCGATCGTCTGAGTAAGCAACACCATGTCCTTGTTCTCAATAAATGAAATATGTACGTGGATGATTATCTTTCGATAAGCAGATTTTTGATAAACTCAGACTTTCAGAGTATATAGAACTGATTTATGGAAGTAAGTCGAAATGACTGAGCGGTTGTAATGAGTGACGAACAGTAAAGGTGCTGCACTATTCCCTAAATTGACATGGAAAGTCTTCAGAGTTCTGCGCTCTCCTTGAAACGCGTCGCATGCTTCTCACGAAACAAGGTTTCCTCTGTTTTCATCGCTACAGAAAGGTTACGATTTGGGATGAAACAGTTGTTTATATTTCGTTTTCTTTCTAAATTCTACACTTTCCATGACGTCCTGCACACTCCCACTGTGGCCCTGCTCACTTTCTAAGACGCCCTGCACACTCCCACTGGGGTCCTGAGCACTTTCTTTGAAGCGCTGAACACTCCCACTGGGGTCCTGCACACTTTCGATGACGCCCTGCACACTACGCCTGACGCCCTGCACACTCCCACTGGGGTCCCGCACACTTTCTATGACGTCGTGACGTTTCTATTACCCATGCAGCACTATTTTCTTCCGTTTCCGAACCCAATGATTCGGAAACGGAAGTGGAACGGAAAAGCTCAAAAACATCGGAAATACGGAAACGGAATCCGAAACGGAACAGTTCCGCACAGCCCTGATGATAGGTCACTGTGACTCGCGTCAAATTCACCCTTTGCGCGAATAAGCTTCGATGACGGCGCTAATGATTGATTTCCTAGCTTATGATAAAAGAGGGCGTAACAGGCCGCTTCCCGAAGCGCGAAATCTCCAATTGGCAGAGTATGACGAAGACTTCAGGTGTATTGATAATGTGTGGCGGGGGAGGGGACTCAGCGTTTTTCAACGTTCCAGATGCTTTTCATCAGAATTTAGAGAAAAACTTCCCCGTCGATTACGTCTCAGCGTGCAGTATGTTTAGCGCAAATACGCAAACACACAACAGGCTTTTTCCACTGCCATGCACTGTAATCTGACTGCGCCTCCGTACTTCGAAGGCAGTGTTCACGAAAAAAAATGTCTCCGTTTCCACTAGGAATGGATCGTGAAGGGGCGCACTGTAACGTTGACGTCAAAAGTACGCTTGAAAACTAGCCAGGAAGAGCCCCAAAAGAGTCCGAAGTTGCCACTTTGAGCGCAAAGCAAACCCCAAAAGCGCAATGCCCACCCTTCGACTAACCAAATGAAGACTCGAGATTGTGAGAAGAGCAATGGTTTTCGAATCAATAGGCCCGTTCATCCCTCTATTCTCATCTTCTCTCTTTGCTCGGGTCAGCTTGCATACATCGGCCGCAAAAGACGGAAGTTACAAGTCTCGAACAACTTGTCCAACATGCTTCCTTAAAGGCACTGTTCGCGATAAGAAACGCTTTTCTGTTTTCTTGCCTATCTTGAAACCGGTCTCATTCTGATTCCAATGATGCTTCTGGAAACGTACAAGACCTTCTGGGAATGGAGTTATGGTACCTCAAAAATTGAGCTAGGGAAAATGGTGGACGAGTTGTCCGAGGCTTGTAACTTCCTTGTTTTGAAGCCAAGAAGTTGAGAATGAAGAGAAGAACGGGGCTTTTGATCGGAAACCATCGCTCAACTCACGATTTCGGGTGTTCCTTTGTTCACGTCGAGAGGCAGAAAGGGGCGGGACTTGCCCACAGCGGAGGGGTTTGCCCACTTTTCTAAGCTGTTTTGCGGCTCCTGGGTAGCTTTTCATCCCGTTTTTTTTGACGCTGTTCTGCTTCTGAGAGCCACGAGAAGCGTTGGTCATGGAAAATTCGAGGATGATGTTTATCGCGAACAGTGCCTTTAAGTCAATTTTTGAGGGAGCATAACTCCGTTCCCAGAAGGCCCTGTACGATGCCAGAGACATCGTTGGATTCTGCATGGGACCGTTTTCAAGATAGGCGAAAAACAGAAAAACGACTCTTATCGTGAACACTGCCTAAGGGCAAAGTGTTCACGATAATTTGCAATTTTGAGATTATTCGCTATATTGATTAAGCGGTCCCCGGGCAAAACTAAAATGGTGTAAAAATTGAGAAAATCGCACCAGAAGTACTCGAAATCCTTAAGTATCTCCACGCCTCCTAAGTATCACAGGAAGTGTTTGTTGTGACAATGAAACCTTTTGTGGACGCGTCCTCTGCAATTCTTCACTATCTTTTGCTCCGTTCTTTCCTTAGGGCCCTAACTAATCCTGCTGTGCATCTTCTATTTTCGATTGACCCAATTTTCCACCGGTGACAACCACCATGAACATGTTCATCCAACCGGACAACTAGTCCAGCCCAGAAAATAATGTCACTGAAATACGACGTTTTAGTGCGTTTCTCGCCGTTTCTTCGTAATTTTGGTAAAACTTGGAGGCCAACGCATTGTTTTATTTCAAAAACTCAGGCACGAAAATCATCGTAAACATTGCCTTTAAGTGGAACTGCTTGTGGGGACGAAGGAATTCTTTCGAAAACTTCACAGCGCTGTTGTTCCATTCTAACCTTTGGACCCTACCTAATGCTGTTTTGCATAATATAGTCCTTCACCTCCATTCAGCGGACGCGATCGCCGAGAACTCATTCATCCTACCGGACAACTAGTCCAGGCCAGACAATTCTTTCACTGAAATGAGGCGTTTTAATGAGTTTTCCGTCGTTTCCTCGTGGTTACTGCCACATTTGTCAGCCAGTCCTTTTTTTCTAGTGGGAAACTCAGATAACGCAGCATGAAAAATGTGCAGTTAGTTCGAATGAGTCCGTTCGCCCACGCGGTCGGTGTAGGTGTTAAGCGACCGTCGCGAGGGCATTTTTCGGATAAGCCTTCCCACGGCTGCAAACAGCAAGTGAGATTTTATTCCCTGTGTAATATTAACTCTAGTCGACTTACACGTCCGAGAAAATGTCTTCGCGCCCGCCGCTCATCATGCAGGCTGACTGCATGGGCGAACCGTATCATTGGCACATACTATAAGCAGCGGCAGCTTTCCAGTTGCCGTGGACCTCGCTGCTAGCCCCTCCCCCCATACCAACTCTATGTTCACGAAATCGATCGAACAGCTTTTTATTTGGCTGCTTCTGAAGACCTGGTATCTTTATGAGACCTCTCTTACGCTCCTTCTGAAGTCCTCCAACCCTCTAAGACCTCTAGCACACTCTTTTAGAAGCACTACTTCTCGATTTTTCTCGCAGGCCCTTCATGGAGCCCTGCTCTAGAAGAAATTGTGTGGAAGCTACCAAGAATCTATCGCGATCCAGAATTTTACCGAGAAATTGAAAAAACTATCGCTAGGTAGGGAACTTCTGCGAATATAACGCGAATTCACCGTAGAACTACCCAGTGGCTGCCGAAAAAACTACCGGAAAACATATGAGAAGAAGTGTGCCGCATTTTCGCCGCGGATTTACCGCAAAAATACGGTGATAAGACAGCCATAATTGCGACGAGAGTGCCCCAGTGCAACATGAATGGAAAAAAAATTAAATATTACCTGGAAAATTGTCTCAATCCTTTTGTGCTCTAGATTGATACTGCAGAAATTGGTTGCCATTGTTTCTTTTTTGGTCATTAATGGTTTCCCTAAAAATGCTAATTGAAAGAATAAGCTAAATTTCCTATCAGACGACAAGCTCTGCGTGAATTCCAATAAAACTTCAAAAGTACAAAATGGACAAGCAAGCAGCTCAAAAGTTCTGAATTTCAAAACAAAAACAAAAAATGAGCAATCATCAAAAGGAGAAATGAAGAATTGCAATCGATGTTTTGGCGATCCACATGATTGGTCCACGTGTCAGTTTGGGGATGCTCCCCTGTGTTCACTGGGCATTTGAGTGAGCCCTTAGGTTTAAGGACGCTCCCCCGCAATCGATTGTACACATCCAGCAAAGGAGGGACGAATACCCTACCAAGTCCCTTCCAAAGGGGCGTGGCTAGAGGATGCATGTCGGCGGCCAACCAAGGTTGTGTTTAGTCCCTAATGACGTGGCCACGGCCGTCGGGTTGGGGACGATCCCCCGAGTACATCAGAGTACCGCTCCGCTGCTCTCTCCGCCCGTACTCGACCGAGCAATCTAGGCTTTCGTACTCGACCGAGCAATCTAGGCTCTATGTGATTGTTCTTGTTTCCGGGGTGATAACAAACTCGGCGGACAGTCGAATTTTTCCCGTAGAATAGAGAGAATGACATCATATGCGCAAAATCATCTTTCGCCAAATTTGGGAAGACTTTGTCTGCATTACCAGCGGGAGAGAAATGTTTTCCTTTTCTGCTGTCTGATATTACTGATAGAATGTTGTGGGACTCAATTTGAAGACTTTTTGCATTTCTACGCAAAAAGTAAACTCCCTCTTTCTCTCTCGAATTCTGCAGTTATCCGTGGATCACTGCTCACTATTTCGAGCAGTACAATTCAAGCAATTACTGCCCTCATAGCAGTGCCCTGCAGGACAACGGAGATGGCAAAATATTTGAAAATTTTGAGGACTTGATAATTTTAGGGCAAAAATGAAGAATGTTCTCGGAGGTTCAACAGGGTAAGGAGAGTAGTGCAGATTATAAAAAATTACAAAAAATACACGTTGAAATCCGAAAACAATTGGAAAAAAATCAAATCACAGAAATTTTTAATTGTTTCTCTGATAGTATTCAGTATCCAAATTGTCGAAAAAACTTCATGGAATTCGCGATATTTTTTGAAAATTTTGGTCATTAAGGAGGACGGACGTATGTAGCTCCGTTGGAGTGCGGGACGTTGCTCTGCTTGACCGTGAGAGCAGTTATGGCCGCCATGTAAAATTTAGTCTAGTGTATCGACAGGGCCGCGGCAATAGGCCGTCGCATAAGGTGGTTTTCGGAGTTCCACCGCGGCGCGACGCGATTTCATGATTCATATGCGAATCGACGAGCGGCGCGTTATCGATCGATGCCCACAGAAAACATCTCATTGCGCCGCGCTGCGATGGAACTCTAAAATAGGCCTAATTTCGATACACCGCTGGCCGGTGGTGTCGCAAACTCAGCACGGCTAGCCGCGAATGATCGCGTCTTAACCACTCGCTAAACTAGAATTGAAGAATGGCCTATAAACCTGTCAACATTAGAAGAGTAACCTATGTGTATCTTCCATTCGCTTTTTTGAAGCTTACCCACATTTACTGGATAGGTTTGCGACCTATATAGGTACGTTATACTTCGAAAACGCCGACGACATTGTGTTATTCGCTGAAAACAACGCAAAACTGCAAAGGATTGTGAACCTCGTTTTGAAGTATGCCGCAGCCTATGGACTTCGTCTTCGTCCCGACAAATGCAAGCAGATGTGGGTCTCTCAGAGGCCTTCAACTGGAGTTTGTGTGGACGGACAACGTATCGAACTGGTGGACGATTTCTGTTATTTGGGCTGTTTGCTGAAGAACGATGGTAGTTATGCAGCGGATATTCGACAACGATGTGCGAAAGCTACGTCTGCATTCAATTCTCTAACCAAGTGTTTGTGGTCTACCACCATCGCGAAGGAAGTCAAGTTGCGCGTCTACCTATCCGCTATTCGCCCTATCATGATGTACGGATCGGAGACGTGGGCAGCATCGAAAACGCAGATGGAAAGGTTGGATTGCACGGAGAGGAAGCTTTTTAGGCGTTTGCTTGGATATTTCTGGCCGCGTGTATGCCATAACGAAGACCTTTACAAGGAAATCGACGCAGTACATCAACGCTTGACACGAGGGAGGTGCCAGCATCTCCTAACGCCATCTCAAGCAGCATTGGAAAGTCGACTTCGACTGCTCGGGCATATACTAAGAAGAACGCCGGATCGTCTCGTACAACACGCTTTAAAAATGCTTCCAAATCCTGTCTGGAAACGGCCACCTGGGCGTAGGCGAAAGTTCTGGACGGATGTGGTTAAAGAGGATTTAAAGTCACTCGGCATCGAAAGACAGTTCAGGCGCGATGTTTCGTTTCGCAGGAAATGGAATAGTGACAGCTGGATGGAATGTGTTCAAATTGTGGCTGAAGACCGTGAAAAATGGACACGGCTGACTACTAGGACGGCACACCTCGGTGAAGATGCGGAATGACCGCGTCAGGCGAAAGCCAACCGATTAAGTCAAGTAAGTAAGTCATACTTCGAAAACAAATTCACTTGATGTGTAACTTGTATCTGTTCAAATCCCGCTTAGATTAATCTTTTTCCTGCGATTTGTTTTCAATGTAGAATAAGCTTAAGAGAAATTTGGAAGGAAAACAATAACAATGAGCTATGCGATTGTCGATGGGCCATATTACTCTACGCCGTGCTGTGATCGTCACCACATGAACTGCGTTGTGGATGGCAAAAAAAGAAAAACCAGTAAAGATAAATCATGATTGGTTCTTGAACATAGTGAATTTGGTAGAACCGATGCACCGACCCCAACCCGACTGGTGTGATCACGCTCACCTATACAAAACTAGATCTCAGGCTCCGTCCATACGTGGCGTGAAAGCGCGCTCTCGCTGGTCCGCGCTCCTTAAAGGGAGTGTCCACGATGATTTTCGTTTCCAAGTTTTCCACTCAAAACATTGCGTTGGCAACCAAGTATTACCAATATCACGAAGAAACGGCGAGAAACGCATTAAAACGTCGTATTTCAGTGACATTATTCTATGGCCTGGACTAGTTGTCTGATTGGATGAACATGTTCACGGTGGTTGTCACCGGTAAAAAATGGGACTGATCGAAAATGGAAGAATATTTTGGGCAAAATAGTATTAGCTAGGGCCCGAAGGAAAGAATGGAGCAACACAGATCCGAGAATTGCAAAAGACGGGTCCACAAAAGATTTCATTGTCACAACGAACAGTTCCATTGATACTTAAGAGGCGGGCTGATACTTGAGGATTTCGTGCCCTTCTGGTGCGTTTTTCTCGGTTTCTTCGTCATTTCAGTTCTACTCGGGGGCCAAACAATCGATTTAGCGATTAATCTCAAAATCGAAGATTATCGTGAACACTGCCTTTAACGCTCCCTAGCGCTGATAGGTGCCCGGTGCACAGAACTCAGACAAACTAGGGATCGGAGCGCCGTAGAATACGTCAGATATGGATCGGGCGGGCGGACAGCCGGTGCAGCTGCCAAAAATGCCAGCGCTGGCTTTTAGCCGGCAGGCTGTACAAGCGCCGACCTTCTGCCGTCAGCATTATCGACATGTTCGAGCGCATGAAATCACGTCATTGATCAACTTTCCATTCGACTCCTGTCAACTCGACAACGCTTGCTCTTTCTCCTTCACTGTCCTCTCGTGCATTCTCTCTTCAGTTGTTCGGTTTTTCTCGCTTGTATAATGTTCCAGTCTGTCTTTGGGTACTAATCCCGTTATTGAACTTCACTTTGCTCTTAGTGAGCATTTTTGGTGGTTTTTGAACAACTGTTGAACGGGACTTTTCACCTGAACCCCGAAATCTTTTGAAAACCTAGCACTCGACCTCAGGTTTGCTTCCGGCAACGATTCGAAGCCCACGACCACTCACAAAAATTCAAATTCATAAAAGGAATATCTAATGCGCAAACCGTTAGAGAAATATAAATTTTCGAATGGCTGATTGCCTCTAGCTGACACGTACTCTCGATGAGAACACAAAATAGATGAGATCGGAGCTATAGAGTAGTCGAAAATTTTCAGAACGATAAATCCGAAGAGGGCTAGTTGTCGACTGTGTCGCGGTCTCGCAGTGCAATGCAAGACGACACGATACATCTTCCAGCTGACGCTAAATAGCGGGCAGATTGCAAAAAAAAATTTGGATTGGTCGAGACACAGGTGCGAAACTGTCGCGCGAAGTAAATCCCACTAGCTTCATCACGCGCATTGGCTGACAGTGCTGGGCGCGATCTATCGCTGTACTGGGCACGGCGGATATAGCCAGTCCTTCCACCGCATCCCGACGCCACGACGCAACTATGCACTGGGCCTAAGTAGCACGCTCGGAAGCAACGATATCAGTACCTTATTAATGATATCTCGGCGCGTACGCAACGTACCCTATATTTCGAAGCCAAATTTTCTCTGTTCCCTCATGTGTTTGTGCGGGGCGAGGCTAGAGAGAGTGAGGTAATGAGGGCTTAAAGGCAGTGGTCGCGATCAAATATGTTTGTCGTCTTTTTCCCTCTAAACCCTTTTCTGGGTCTCGAGTAGTAGGATCTATAAGAAAAAATCGCGAAAAAACCGCTGTTTTGGGCCAAATTTAAAGCCTTAACTTTCTTGTCTTGTGATGGTGGACGAGCCCACTCAACATCATCGGCATCGATGACCTCTTATATCAAGAACATCAGCTGCCTTGAAAATGAATTTCAATCAATGAACCTTCGGATTTATGTCACATCTAATCAAAAACATTGACTGGAGTGCTTTCTTTCATTGCTCAACTGCTTTAATTAGGTAAATTAGCATTTATTTCTTCCTCTGAAGGTCGATGATTTTTGACCGCTCGGCATGAGACGGCGATCTTTTTCGTCATCGCTGTGCACGTGTGCACGAACTGGCATTTTTGGGCCTTAGAATCTCTATTTCTAGCTCTTTTTCAACCTCGCTACCTTCATAGTTTTTCAGCTGTGTTTGATCTAAGCTGATTTTTGTAATTTTTTCGATAACGTTTTTCATCGTGACCACTGCCTTTAAGGAGACGCAGCATGAGGATAGTGAGGGGTTAAGGAGACGCAGCAAGACGCGCAATAAACGGAAATAAATTATACTTCGAAACAGATAGGATCTGGCTTCCTACAAAAGGAACACAGACGATACACCATCACTATTTATGTGACGATATTGGCAGTTTTAGAGTTTTTGATTCATTCGTACATTTACCTTATGTTGTTTTTTGAATATGCGGTCAATTCTGGAAGAGGACAATTGAATATTCAGCCACTAAACAAATGTTCAAGTATTCGTAAATAATATGGAATTGATTCAAATATTTGTATGGATTTTCCGTATATCCTGTCGAATCCCCTAAAGGGCAGCGTTTCAATTTTATTCCATTCGTTGGAGAAAAATCTGGCGTGCCCCATTTGACCTTGAACATTCATTCAATTTTTTTGATAAACTTTTTGATAAACGAGATATTCGATAACATCATTCATTCAAAAATTTCAAAGACGTCTTGTTTGAACGTATTATTACCTTCAGTAAATTTAGAAAGGCTATCTTCGAGAAACACACATATTCGGGAACATTCAAAAGAATATATCCAAAATATTCGTTTGATCGAGATATTTTAAATTACGATTATCGGACAGTTCCTTTGTGACTTTGCCACTTTCACAGTGCACAATAGGCCAAAACGTTCTCTGCTCTGTTTCCGGACTTATTCGCACCAGATTTGGTTTTGAACTGGCCATGCGCGCAACCGCTTTTTCGAAATTTAAGTTCAGAAAAGTAGAAAGTTCAGAAAAGTAGAATTTAGCTCCAAATGGCATTGAAAAGAGCGTAAAAAGTTGGTGTTATCCCTCAAGAATGGTTTGAAATGGTTCGCTGGTTCTCGAGAAAATTTTAAAAAGCCGCTCGATTTTGGTGTGAAGCTCCTTTTTTCAGTTGGCGTCCACGATCTTGTGGGTACACTTAAAATTGAGCTAGGAAGCTCATTTTTGGATAGGAGACTGGAAATGGATGCAGGTCGCTCCTATTCCAATTTGAAGTTGATACCTTAACTCTGAAGGGTACTTCAAAATCGAGGGTTTACATACTAAATTAGCCGTGGAGCGCGAAAACCGATGGGGCATTTTACGGCTGTGGAGAGCAGAATATGTGGGTGGATCTGCAGCCAATTAACATAGGTCATTGGGGGTAAGTAATAAAGCTGTCAGATTTTGTACTCATGACACTTCATCGGTCGATAATCAATAATATCGGTTTTCGCTCATATTGCACAAATTGCGACGAGGAGTGGTAATTGTTGATGGGTATGGATCTCTTGGTTTGGGAATTTTACTCATCAAACATCGATTAATACCAATCAATAATATCATGTTTTTGCCTGTTGCACAAACTGTCGCATTGAGTGTTGATTGTTGATGGTCTAAGAACCTTGCTTGGGAAATTGTCCTCATCATGCAAAATCGAATCTTTATGATCAATAATATCGATTTTTCACCTGTTGCGCAAAATGCGGTGGTGAGTGGTGTTTTTTAAGATTGGGCGTCACAAGTTTCAGAAGTTGTACTCATACGGCGATATCGTCTGTTAGATGTTTCATCTCTCCAAAATGGAAATCGTTGAGGGAAATTCATGTCAGAAAGGAAACCTTTAGGAAAAATATTTGAAATTCCCGAAAATTTAGCTTCCTGGCAAAAGTAGCGATTCGGTAATGTCAAAAAAAAGTTTCAAAATGTCTTGAAATATCTTTAAAATGAATTGGCGTAACATAGCCTGAAGTAGTAAAAAAGCTAGCAAATGAAGTGAAATAACTAAAAATACGATTTAAGAATACGAAACTAACTAGCGATAAGTAAAGACAGAGGGATCAGATTTTACAAGCTTTTCCGTTAAACTGATCAACGCAAAATCAAGCGTGCAACTGTAACATGAAGTCATTTTCGAAATCTGTAATAAGGGAATCAGCATAGGTCAAGCTAGTTGAACACAACGCTCCATTCATATCGCGCTTGATTTCGCTTTGATAAGTTTAACGGAGAAGCTCGCAAAATCTGATTCCTCTCTCTTTACTAATCGTTACTTAGTTTATTATTGACCGCCAAATCGTATTTTTAGTTATTTCACTTCATTTCCTAGCTTTTTTTACTACTTCAGGCTATTTTACGGCAAATCATTTCTAAGATATTTCAAGATATTTTTGAAACTTTTTTTCGACAGTACCAAATCGCTACTTTTGCCAGGAAGCTAAATTTCCGGAAATCCTTGATTTCCTCCCAATTACGCTTCACGCGAGATTCCTTCTGATGCGTGATTCGGCTTTGATGAGCGTTTTCCAAATCCATTTACAACAATTTCACCACATTCTAGTGATTACGTTATCTGCATATTAATACCAACAAGGGCCAAGTCAGCCATTTTGAACCATCTGAAAAATTTATTCAAAAGCCGGATCCAATAAAACAAATTGCACCGCTTTTTACACAAATTTATAATTTGCCAACGGCACAAAATTCTCGCAGAAGTCTAGAAGTTTTTCTCCCCAAAGTATTCCATGTTTAGGGCCCGATATCGTGAGATCTTTATCACCGGTGAGGCTGCTTCCCTACTCCCTAGTCTGTTCAGAGCTTCAACCGCTTACCTCTGTTGGAGAAAGACGGTGTGTGAATGTAACACAACGCTCTTCATTTCTTTTATACCCTACCTTTTATCGGTTGGGTATCATCAATTTTAAAATTTTGTGGCTTGCGGCGAGCCAATATCCGCGCTGCGCGTGCGTCGCACCCAGCATGGTTCGCCGATGGCCGACACTCTCCAAATGTGGGGCGCCGGCCGTCGTTCTCGGCATAGAGGTTCGCCGGCCATCGCTCTGAGTACCGTGAGAACCGTGAAATTGCTTACCGTGAGAATTTTGTGCCGTTGGCAATTTATAATCGTCTGCATTTTACTACAAGCCAATGCCTTAATCTTTTTTTGCGAGCCCATCTTTCAAAAATCCTTTTGTAAAGTTTAGACTAATTCGCCTTACATTTCGGAAGTGCACGCCATCGCACAACTTACCAACCAGCAAGTATCTGTAGAACATGAAATTCTAACACTGAAAATGGGGTGAAGCTGTCTCCAATTCTTTCACCTAATATGGAGACTTGCATTTTATGATTCGTAAGGCGCTATCCATACTACTCAACGCCAGCGCGGCACACGCGTGCCGCGCTGGCGTGGCGTTTGTGTATTAATGGCTTGACGCCCCGCCCGCGCGTCACGCTCCGTCCGCTCCGCCATGGCGTCGCCGCTACAGTATTCACACTGCTACCTGGAACGCCTTGGCGTTTTCATCCACTGATATTATTTATCGATCGTCTCATTCATTCCAGCTTCACCGCTCCGCCATGGAGTCGCCGCTGGAGTATTCATAGTCTCCGCAAGCGCGGCACGCGCGTAGAAAGTATTCATACACAAAAGCCACGTCAGAGCGGCACGCGCGTGCCGCGCTTGCGTTGAGTAGTATGAATAGCGCCTAAAGTGAATGCGAAAAATTGCCTGATCTTTCCAATGAGTTAGAACCCCTGGGTAGGCGAAAACTCAAAGTGGGTGTGTTTTTTCAATCCCTCCACCATCGGAACTAGCTCCGGAATTTTCTCTTTCCAGCAGTGTTCAGAAAATCTTGGAATTTAGGATTATTTGCTAACCCGATTACTCGGTCTCCTGGAAGAGCTGAATTGACGATTTAGAGCTGAAATGACAAAGAAATTATGAAGTGCGCGCCAGAATAACATAAAAGCTGTACTCTCACCCCATCTCTTTACTCTCAGAGGAACGGCTTGTTGTTGCAACGAAATCTCTTGTGAGCCCGCCCTTTAAAATCTCCTCCTCCCTGTTGCTCCGTTCTCTTCTTCGAATCCTAACTAATACAATTTTGCACGACATATTCTTCCATCCTCGATTGTCCCCACTATAAACCGATCACAACCATCGAGAACTCTATCATTCTACCGAACAGGCCAGAATGTGCCAGGCCAAAATCAGGCATTTAATGCGCTTTTGCCACTGCTTCGTAATTTTGGTAGCATTTGGAGGCCTACGCACTGTTTTGGGAGGGAAACTTCAAAACACAATTCATCGTTGAAAGGGCTTTTGAGCGATAATGAGAACATCTTGTGAGTCAACTGTCGTAAATATTTTATGTCTTTTCGAAAATACGGGAACCGTTTGAATTCCACATGTCAATTTCTCCATCTTTAGCGCAGGAGGGAGGGATTATTACTACCACATGTTCTGAATTTTTTTCAGAAGCGCGAATTCAGTAATGGTTTGTTCAACGTCGAGTATAACACCAAGAGAAGGATATACGCCGACACCTGCGGCATTTGCTGTGATTAGGTCTCAAATCGCCTAAAATCATCGAAGTCCGCGGTTATTTTTATGTCAATGTTGTTGTTGTTTATACGTCGATGAGTGAGATAAAAATTTTGAGCATTCGTCGTTTGTTATCACATTGTGGAGTTCTACCACATGAATAGAGGCTCCGAATGTTGCCGTAGGAATAAAGGCTCCGGAGCCGACGTCGACGGTGGTAACAGAAGCACCTGAAAAGCAGGGCACAGAAGGCGGTTACAGGGGCTCTTTAGAATAGCTGGAACAGGGGGCTGCGAAGGCGATTGCAGGGGTACCTTAAAAGGACTGGAGCAGAGGCACCGAACGCGGCTGCAGGGGCACTTTAAAAGAGCCGGAGCAGGGGCAATGAACACGGCTGCAGGGGGGCTTTGAAAGGGCCGGAGCAGAGGCGCCGAAGGCGGTTGCAGGGGCACCTTATAAGGGCTGGAGCAGAGGCACCGAACACGGCTGCAGGGGGGCTTTGAAAGGGCTGGAGCAGGGGCACGAAAGGCAGCAGCAAGGGCGTCTTAAAAGTGCCGGAGCAGGGGCACCGAACGCGGCTGCAGGGGCATTGAAGGCAGCAGCAGGGGGAACGACTCCGCCCACTTTGGCTGTCGGAGCCCACGTCCTCGACCGCTCCGACGGGCGTCGGACGGGGTTCCGATCCCCAGTTTGCCTGAGTAATGAGAGGCAGCGAACACCTGCTGCCTCTTGTTGATTCGATCGACGACGGTTGATCTCGTGATCAATCAAGTCGAATCCTTGGCTGCTCATATATACCACTGTTTGTCACAGCCGTTTTCGAACTATTATATAGGAGGGCATTAGTTTCGAAGTAGGCTCAAGGCTGAATGGCTTAGGTACAGAGTAATGAGCTTGAGACTTGCTGATTCTTTTCAGAGTGGGCGTGAGCGAGCGGCAGCAAGCGTAAGCGCACGTCAGCGGTATATGGTATACGGTAGTTTCGTTCAAGTCTCAGGCTTGGTTCAAAACTTCTTCGTGGGGGTTTTTCGGAACGCTGAACAGGAATTTGAGGTTCACCATTTGATTTTCGATATAGATGCTAAGGTACAGTGAGCCGCAGAATTTCATGAAACAACCTCAAACAACGCCCCCGAAAAAAATGGCCCTTATCTTTTTGCCAAACGTTGGTAACCCTCCTCCCCCTTCTTTCATTACTCGGTTCAGAGAGAGAGAGAGAGAGAGAGAGAGAGAGAGAGAGAGAGAGAGAGAGAGAGAGAGAGAGAGAGAGAGAAGAGAGAGATTTCTTCGGCAGCTACAAACATAGCTTTGAAAACGCCATTGGAAGTACAGTCCACGGCAACGGAAAATGTAGGCGGTGCGGTTGCGTATTTTCAATAAGAATACTGTAGCCAAGGCTGGCTCGGTTCCAAGAGTCGATAATGAGCAGCTGATAGATTTTTGGGGTCGCTGCTCCGTCACTTCCTTTAACTTTCTCCTGTTATTCCTGTGTGTATGTATAGTGAAAACTTTAGATGCGTTGGTATTGGGTGTTTGGGGAAAACATGGTGTTCTTAAACGTTTCCGGTGCTTTTCTCTTCAGAATTACGAGAAAAAAATAAATGCTTGCCGTCGATCACGGCGCGACGTTCCCAGAGGCGAATAGTACCCCAGTCGACGGCAAAATTTTTAATTTATTCACTCAATTTTGGAAGAAAACACCGGAAACTTTGAAAGCGGTAAGTTTTCCTAAAAGGCAGTGTTCACGATAATCTTCAATTTGAGATTATTCGCTATATTGATTGATTGGCCCCCGGGTAGAACCAGAATGACGTAAAAGTTGAGAAAAACGCTTCAGAAGTACACGAAATCCTTGAAGGCACAGGACACCCAAAAAATTAATCTTCAGATTTCATGCTAATCTTGGAAAGAGTCACACGCTGATCACAGTGTTATCTCTAAAATCGTCCAAGACCCCCTTTGAACAGAGTTATGGCTCTTCAAAGATGCCTGGATTTTGAGGTTGAAAAATTGGTGGACGAGTTGTCTCAGGCCTGTATTTCTCTTCATTCGCAATCCTTGCATGAGAGAAAGCCAGGATAAAAAGACAGTCCGGTATTGGACTGAAGAACGGCGACTTGTTGGAATTCATCAATCCATCGAGCCGCTATTGAGATCGAAAATCTGTTAGGGGGTCGGGCCTGTGGTGGCCGCTTATATCTCGCTTATTTGGAGGAAATGAGATCTGGCATTTGGCACGTGTTATACAGGAGGGGACTTCTACACAATTACATGAAAATCTCAAAATTCATATCTGAGGGTGTACTGTGCCTTCAAAGGCAGGGTCCGGGCAGAATTTCCATTCTGAGATTTTCCGCTGAATCTGTGCTCCTGGTACAGGTAGTCCGAAGGAACATGCGAAAACTGCGTTAAAACCGGTCTTCTTCAAGTTATTCCAGCCACTTCCGTTAGCCGATGATCCAGAAAAGTCAGAAAAGTGTGGCCATCGTCCATATTTTAGCGGTTGTCCACGCATTCTTCAAAAGTGCTGTGTAATTATCGGTCATTCCAGCCATGATTATACTTTGTGAACTTGCCTACTCAAAAACATCAAAAACTAGAACACCGTTTTTTGTCGTGAACAGTCACACCGCGATGCCACTCTGCTCAGCCCTTAAAGGCACAGTACACCCTCAGATATGAATTTTGAGATTTTCATTTAATTGTGTAGAAGACCCCTCCTGTATAACACGTGCCAAACGCCAGATCTCATTTCCTCCAAATAAGCGAGATATAAGCGACCACCACAGGCCCGACCCCCTTCGCTCACCACCACAGGCCCGACCCCCTAACAGATTTTCAAACTCGATAGCGGCTCGATGGATGGATGAATTCCAACAAATCGTCGTTCTTCAGTTCATTACCAGACTGTCTCCTCACTCTGACTTTCTCTCACGCAACGATTGCGAATGAAGAGAAATACAGGCCTGAGACAACTCGTCCACCAATTTTTCACCCTCAAAATACAGACATCTTTGAAGAGCCATAACTCTGCTCAAAGGGGGTCGTGGACGATTTCAGAGATACCGCTGTGATCAGCGTCTGACTCTCTCCAAGATAAGCTTGAATTCTGGGAATTATTTTTTTGGGTGTCCTGTGCCTTTAAGCGTTCAAGCTGATCCAGTAGGTTCTGTGAGTTGACGCTGGAGAATCATGGAATCATCGAAGAAAATTCAAAACTTTGGATGGATGGTAGTTTTCATAGTGGGGCTCTGATTGCTGGAAAAATCACAAATGACTGAGCCCTTCATTCTTTGTCGTCGGGTAAATGAGCGGAGATCATCATCTACGGGGAGCTTTTTAGCGGTCGGAGCGCATTTGGTCTTGAATGAGGAAGTTCGCTTAATAGACTGGAATTTATTAGGCCACCATAAATTTGAAACTTTTCTGTTCGGCTCGGTGTGCAACATGTATGACAGTCTTTTCTCCAAATCATTCGCACTCGAACACTCCAAAAAACACTCTTAAATCGGTTGTTGATCGGCACTGATTGTTCCGTCCATCCGATCTGGTCTTAAAGGCACAGGACACCCAGGCACAGGACACTCTAAAATCGTCCAAGACCGCCTTTAAGCAGAGTTATAGCTCTTCAAAGATGCCTAGATTTTGAGGGTGAAAAATTGGTGGACGAGTTGTCTCAGGCCTGTATTTCTCTTCATTCGCAATCGTTGCGCGAGAGCGAGCCAGGATAAGGAGATAGTCCGGAAATGGACTGAAGAACGACGAATCACTGGAATTCATCCATCCATCGAGCCGCAATCGAGTTTGAAAATCTGTTAGGGGGTCGGGCCTGTGGTGGTGAGCGAAGGGGGCCGGGCCTGTGGTGGTCGCTTATGTCTCGCTTATTTGGAGGAATTGAGATCTCGCATTTGGCACGTGTTATGCAGGAGGGGTCATCTACACAATTACATGAGAATCTCAAAATTCATATCTGAGGGTGTACTGTGCATTTAAGTTCGAAAAAAGAAAAAACAGTTCACCAATCAATGACACCGCATTATATTTTCACATACGTGTGGAACGTTGGTCTTGAATGTATTCAACAATTAAACCAAAGTTATTGATTTGGTGGCGAAGAAGAAAACGAGTTCTTTGGAGTCATAATCACAGAAACATTTGAAAACACTGGTTATTCATGATGTATGGACAGCGTGTATTATGCGCACCTATCTGCAGTCGATCGTAATGTGATGACGTGTGTTGACTGACGTAAAAATAGTAGGAGTACGAGACAAGTTCGAGTGGCCTCACATGACTGAGGAGGGCGACTAACGGATAAGAAGCAGAACTTACTCTTGTAACATGGTAGCCATTTGACCACTTTGACGGCTTTCCAACCATGAAACATCCATGTGGAGCATTTTACGTACATATGTTCTCCTGACACGAAATACTTGCCGGATACCAGAAACTTCCCATGCCAATCGCTGTAATTCTTTTGCACTGCTTATCAGATTCTTGATGAGTAAAGTGCATAAAACTCAATATTACACGGTAAAACTTGTGATTTCATCAGCCGAATTTCAGTGATCATATTGGTCAAAACAGTTTGAAGACATAGTCAGACAGTCGGGGGCGGGGGTAGTACGTCGGACAAACGCCAGTATCTCATCGGTCCATGCAGAAGGATTACGGTAGTTCCGTAAAGTGTGCACGGGGCGTGCAACCCTCCTCTGCATTCCTGCCCGACGCGTGGGAGAGCGCAGATGGCGAGGGTGGCGGCAATTCAAATGCATTTTGTGATTGCTGCCCAACATGCAACGGAAATCACGGCTAATTGATAGAAAATAATTTCAAAGATGGCGATTGCTTATGTTTATACGCATATGTTAACGTCTGATTTCATCAAGTCATGCCAATTCCTTATATTTCGGGTATTAGCGCCATTCTTGATGATTTTTCTGGAAGAAAAGGAAGGAATTCAAGTTGTGACAATTTGCTTGAATTCTTAACGCTCATGCAATTAACTTCAGTGATCAGCTAACATGGACGGCCAGCCATTCAAAACAATTTTCAAGATGCCGTCCAAAAACTGCGATGGGAAGGAAGAAACAAAAACCAGCAAAATGAGCTTTAGCTTTTTTTTGGTGTGCGCGACGCTTGATCCGAAAGGTAGAGCACAGGCACAGCCAAGAGAAGTGGAAAACTCCTCACTTACTGGTGAAAGATGAAAAATGAAGAACAACTTTTCAGTTTCGCATGGTTGTCACAGTTGAGGTAGGGAATTTCACCGCTCAACTTCACTTAGCATAGTCCTTTTTTGTGATAGTTGGGAGAATTAGCTTCCTCCACGTCTTTATTTCAAATTAAGACCGAACGTCCATGTCCCATTCTTTTCAACTTCGGAGCCAGTTCTGGCACTGGCAAACACCGCCCTCGCTGTCAACACCAGTACCCTCGCTGTCTGTGCTCTCCCATGGTTGCGTAGCGGTGTGATCGGCCCGTGAGAGGTGCGCCCCAGCCTCCTCCTCCAGCTTTGGATCCGGTGCGGCCCCCTCCCATCGAGGTTGTGACTTTAACCCCTTGGGTGCAGACAACGGTTTTTTTTTGATTCTTCAGCGCCCCGAATGACATACTCATAGGCGACGGTTTGGCTGCTGGAAGGACTAACCAAGTAGTTTACTTACTTAGCGATCTGATGAACCTCGAAAAACTGATTTAGAGGCCTTTATCGCAAAAACCACACGGTGTGATGAGGCCTGTTTTTGAAGGCAGTGTCCGCGATAAAATCAGTCTCCGAGTTTTCACCGGAAATCGAGAGGGTCGAGCCCTATTTGACCAGAAACGTTGAAAAATGGCTAAGAACGAGCACGAACAAGCCCTAATTTGACTGTTCCGCTCACGCAACGCCCACTCCCTCAACGGCTACCGATAAAGTTTCCCAACTCAAACTTCCAGCTTGAGAAGGTAATTGATCATCAAATGGGGTAAGTTTAGTTAGGCGGAGTGGACTTTAGCCCACTGAATGTATGCTGCTTCCTTTAAAAGGGTTTTCCAGTTATTTACGGATCAGTGGCGGTTGAAAGGAGTGGGCGTTACGTGCGCGGAACACCCAAGTTTAGGGCCGTATAGGGCTCTTCTGTGCTTGTTCCAAGCCGTTTTTTTTTCAACAAAACTGGTGAAGTTGGACTCGGACCTCTCGACTTCCGGTGATAATTCGGAGACTGACTTTATCGTGGACACTGCCTTTAAAGCCCAAACCACACCGTCACATTTCCAGCCTTCAAACCGCCCGCAATCGGCTCAAAATGGTCAGATCGATCTGGAACTCGACCGACAGCTTTTTTTAATGGTCTTCTTCAAAATAAATGCTACAACAGCCCAATCCTGAAAATTAGTTTTCCGACCTCTCTAGACGTCGAAGTCCAGATAGCGGTTTCCTTATCTTTGGCTAGTATCTCAGATTTGGCTGAAATGTTGCATAGGGGTCCAATTCAGGGCACTGGAGACAAATCTGACGTCCGTTTCACAATTTTCGACCTGCTACCTAAGTTATACGATGGTTTGGGAAAGACGTAATTCGTGCGATAATTTCACTGTTCGATTCAATGGCTTGTATCTTCGTACCGTACCTTTTTTTAACTTTCTAAGGACAACGAAGTGGTGAAATGGGCCGCTGAAGTGGAGCCTGCTCTCGAGATAGAACGAAATTGACAGGCTTTCCAAGGATTCATTCAAAGCCTGTGGGGAGTTTCAAAGCAAAAATTTTCATGTTCCTGTTAGTGAGGCGAATGCAATGGTATGTGAAAAGGCTTTCTGACTCCGGTGTTTCATCGTAATACTTGAATTTTTTCTGTGATTACCAATGACCACAGGTCGAAGAGTGTCAGATTTCTCTTATAACGACCGTCTGATCAGTTCACAATGAGGGAATTTAATGTGGAAATATAAAATTTTCGATTGATTTCGGTTATTGACTCAGTGAATTCGTATCACTATTGTATGGTATTAGTTGAAAGCTGTTCAAAAATGTCATCAAAACTGAATTCGTGGGACTCTGAAACAAGTTATGGCTATGCGGCGCTTTGCTCTCTCCAAATTGCCGCAAATCGCCGTTTTTGCGAAAAAAGTCTGCTCAGTACGGTGGGAGGGAAATTTTTGGCAAGATGACGAAACGGGGGCCTGCGCCCCCCCCCGCCCTACCCGGCGCCTAAGGCTGCGGCCCCTCTCTGTGATCGTTACACCGTACGCCTGAGCCTGATCGATTCGCGCAGATTTCGCGATCAGCGTGCGCTTGCCGAAATCAGCAGGGCCCATGATTCTCGTCCACGCCCTGAATTCAGAAACCGTTATTTTGACTCATTCTGGACGTTTTTCTTCGCTGTTTCTTCTCTATTAGTTACCTAACAACCAAACAATCCCATTTTTGAATCGAACTCGAATGCGATATTCATCGTGAACACTGCCTTTAAGAAGCGGGGTTAGATTTGAGGATTTCGTGCCCTTCTGGTGCTTTCTTCTCGATTTCTTCATCATTTCCGTTCTACCCGGGGCCAAACAATCGAATCATCAATTAATCTCAAAATCGAAATTATCATGAACACTGCCTATAACCTAAAAGGCCAAATGACGATGTCACGCATTACGTTCCGATCAAGCTGCACAATGCGGTGAACTGTGTAACCGACAGCTGAATTCTAAAAGTGATAGAGGCCGCTCCGAGAGTACATTTCAAGAACTGTTTTCGAACGTATGCAGAATCCGAATAAGCTCCCTAGAACTGTCCATGTCAAAGCTGAGCGATAGGCGTTTTCACAGCTTTGCAGAAAGGTAAGCGCATCCATAGGGCAATTATGGTATGTTCCATTTTGCAAATGGCTCGGAAACTTCTAATAAGTGTTTGATTAGAGAGCTGAAGGCTTCCCGTTTCTCGACATTCTGCGGTTTACTGTAGGCTACAGTTGGTATATAATCATTTAGTTTTGCGGGTACATGGCCTTGTGGGTGCCCTTACCTACCCCAATATTTAAGAAATCGACAAATGTACGCTGAATCCGCATTTAGGGGCTATTCGAACTCCTCCCCTCCCTCTCCACCAGAGCGACCCGCTCGGGTGAAGAGGTGAGTTTGGATGAAATTTCGTCCTCCCGCGCCTGCAGCACCACAGCGGTGCCTCCCTAGTGATTCACACTCCACCCAAGATTCTTTATGAAAAATGAAAAAGTTTCCCGATATCGGATAACTTATAGCGCTATCAGTGATTGCTCACTTAGGAACTCCAAAGAAACTTCTGTCTCTCAGAGCGATGTCATTCACTCTTCACTTGAACTCCGAGTGATTAGCACCGCCCCTTCCGCTCCGCCATGGCGGTGCCGCTGGATCATTCATACTTTACTGGAAGAGTAGGAGGCGCGGGAGGGATAAAAATCATTCATACTCACCTCTCCGCCCGCGCGCTCCGCTCTGGCGGAGAGGAAGGTGTGGAGTGTGAAACGCCCCTTAGCATCCTACATACAGTAGCGCCCAGAAGTATTCGGGCAGAATGGATTCCGTCAAATAATTCCTTCAAAGGTATTGCAGCTCAGGCTTAACGGAGCTTGATGATACTACATATAATAACTTACAAAACATCACAAATCGTACCAGACACATAGAGTTCGCTTTATAATTTTGTCTGATGAGTGGACGGGGCTGCGACGGTAGATCACCCCGCCCGAATCGAAACCCCGTTCTCCAATAAGGCCGCCAACCCCGCACGGCCAGCTCCTGGTCCTGAGTCGAAAACGGAAACCATATTTAAAGGCACTGTTCGCGATAAACTTCATCCTCGAATTTTCCATGACAAACGCTTCTCGTGGCTCTCAGAAGCAGAACAGCGTCGAAAAAAAGGGACGAAAAGCTACCCAGGGGCCGCAAAACGGCCTAGAAAAGTGGGAAAACCCCGCCATTGTGTGCAAGTCCCGCCTCATCCCGCCTCTCGACGTGAACAAAGGAACACTCGAAATCGTGAGTTGAGCGATGGTGTCCGATCAAAAGCCCCGTTCTTCCCTTCACTCTCAACTTCTCTCTTTACTCAGGTCAGCTCGCACACATTGGCTGCAAAAGACGGAAGTTACAAGCCTTGGACAACTCGTCCACCAATTTACCTAGCTCAATTTTTGAGGGACCATCCCAGAAGGTCTTGTACGATTACAGAAGCATCATTGGAATCAGAATGGGACCGGTTTCAAGACCGGCAAAAAAACAGAAAAGCGATTTTTATCGCGAACAGTGCCTTTAAAGTTGGATTTTGAACGCTTTGTTTGTTTAAGGTGAACAATAACAACGATTTTTAGCCTATTTCCACGAAACGTGAACCGAAAAATACCAACTCTATAACAGTGGCCATTGGAATGTCTTTACGTCATTCACGACCACGCCTAATTTTGGGTGACAGCAAGTCCGGACCGCGTGCAATATTGCGTCACCGTATAAAGTGTCCCACCGGTGGGACACGCTGGCTTCAATAGCGTCCCACGGGTAATTGCTCTCACTTTTTTGTGTCTATATTATAGCTAGCAACGATGGTCGGACAATGTCAGAGTTTAAGCTTTCGAGACGCTTTCGTTATCGAGAAACAATTACTCAAAACCAAAACGGGGTCAAGTGAACCGCAACGCTTTTTAGAATAGTAAACGAGTTTCAAACGATAGGTTTCTACTAAACAACCTAAAAGCTAGAAATAGAAGGAATAACAAATCGTAGGTGCTCCTAAAATTGCCTTACAGCCGTTTTTCCTTCTATCTCAGCCCACCTGATTTTAGAAAAGTCTAAATATTTTGTTCCATTTTACCTACTGATAGACCACGAGGTTTTTATTCAAGTCTTGGGTAGGTCAAGACATTGACCATATGTGGGTTCGAAAGTAGCTTCTTGTGGCGGAGAAATCGATTTTTGAAAAGGGTGTCCCCCACCGGTGGGACACGTGGTCGTGGATGGGTTAAATATCAGTGTACGGCATCACAAGAGAGTAAATTCTTCTTGGAAAGTGTGTGAAAGCGAATGCGAATCAAATTTACGAAATTTCGCAACTGTTATGTAATGTGGATTCAGTTGGGAGTGCAAAGTTTCCCCTTTCCCCCGCCTTAGCTGCTACAGTGATGCACCGCGGGGCGCAGTCTGTGGCGGCCCTCTCTCATCCGTTGTGCTTTGAGATGATGATTATCATGGCTGCTGTGCCCGACTACTGGGGAACAGCCGATTTCGAACACCTAAAGTGGGTGTCTAAGAAGGTGCCGAGCCAAGGGGGTGCATAATAAAAAAATCACCTTTCCGAGACACGTACCCAGCATTGATTCCGGCTTGTCGCAGCCCAGATATGTATAAAAACTGTTTCTCTAGAAACCATGTAACCGAAGGCTTCTGGGCGGTACTGTATGTATTGTTTCCGTATTATATTTAGTCTGACGCGCGGACCAGGCGCCTGGTCGTGCGGTGTTGGCGGAGTCACCGGCCAACGGGGTTTCGATCGCGCGCGGCGATCTACCGTCGCAGCGCCGTCCGCTCATCAGACTAAATTGATTGCGTGAACTCTAACGCCCACAGAAAACGCCCACAGAGGCCAAAACTACTTTAGCATTCCGGAAGATGTTAAAAGTCGCATATGGGTCCCGGAGTTTCCTTCCTGTGAGAAGCTTTGGAATAAATAAGCGCTACAACCAAGGATGGAAAATAGGAGAAAACGCCTCTAAACTGGTTCCGACCAATTCTAGGCAGCTCCAGGAAATCAATACGGATTCCGAGTTCAAAGTAGATCTAGGAATGCGAATTCTATTCTTAATGTCCACTGTCACTGAAAAGAATTCTCTTGTTAGATCTACTGGGTAGTCAACTATCAAAGAATTAGGCAGGTTCGAATAGTAGGGTAATGCCCCTTTTGCGATGCGGCAAAAGATTCCGATTGCTTGGCGTAAATTTCCGCTCAGCGCAAGGCTCCCATCTCCGATCGTACCTGGCCGATTCGTTACTTTCGAGCACATAGTGTGTCAAAAGCTTGTTTAGGGAGTTCCTTTTTTTTGAGCACTTCAGTCCTCCCTGTACTTCCCCCACCCCTCCGCTGTATACCCTGGAACTCTATGTTGTGTAATTCACAATAATTATTAAACAGCGTACATGGCGATATCAGCACAAACTGCGCTTGGCCACATGAATTTCAATGCCATCCTAACCAAAACAACCACCAAAATGCATATTTTGGGACTGCAAGAAAAATTAGAGTAGGCTTACCTGAATGAATGCCGCAAAGAACATACTGACGGATAACGATAACATGGCGATGAAGGCCGGAGTTGCAGACGCAGAGAAATCGTCGTCGAATTTCGAGCCATTTACGGCGCCCGATGTGTTGAATAATCGCTCCTCCTGAAAAAAAAAAAACATTTTGAAGCCAAGGAATACAAAATTAGCATCAAAACGTCTTTAAGTACATGTGCGGCTGCAGCTCAACTACTGCTATCCATTATGGTTTTCATGCGAAAAAATCCTGATTAACAGCATTGAGCAGGTGCAGAACAGCTTCACGCATCGATGTCCCATCCGAATAGGCCTACCAGGACTCTTTTATTTAATTCATATATATGAGCACAAAGAGGGCACTCTCGTACCGCGCAGAATCCGAAAAGGTTCAGACAACTGCTTATCCCAGTTACCAGGTTGTTCAATAAAATTTGTCGTTCGATAAAAGAGGGCATTGCTGCTAGCCTAATTTTTTTTGTTTTGTTGGTACGCTCTTCATATGAGCGTATGTGAAGTTTCATTTCAATCTGTCGATTCATTCTTTGTTTACAAGCCATTTAGTGTCGCCGTGTCACAGCAGTGGAAAAACTGAATATCGTGCAGTGATAAAATTCCTATTTTTGGAAGGTGTAGCACCAAAAGAAATTCACGAACGAATGTTAAAAGTGTATAATGATTGTTCACCTACAATTAGAACAGTAGAAAGAAGGGTTGCTGAACCTAAACATGGTCGCACAAGCCTTGAAGACGATCCACGTGAATGACGTCCAAAAAGCGCATCAACACCAGAAATCATAGCCAAAATAGAGGATATGGTTTTGGAAGATCGTCGATTGACTTGGAGGATTTAGTAGAGGCTCTACACATCTCATTAGGCAGTGTGAGCCATATTTTAGGTGAAATTTTGGGTTTTAGAAAGCTGTGTGCACAATGGTGTCGCATTCGTTAACAATGGAACAAAACACATTCGAATGCGACTTTCTCAGCAACATTTGAAATGGCTAAAAACCATGAATTAAAGTCCGAATTGTTGGAGCGTCCACCGTATTCACCACATTTGGTTCCCAGCGACTTCCATTTGTTTCCAGAACTCAAAAAATAGGCAAGGCAAGCGTTTTTCTTCAATTGAAGAGGTCATAACGGCTGTTGAAGCATATTTTGCAGACCTTCCGGATACTCACTTCAGGGATGGGATCCACAGATTGGAGGCTCGTTGGAGCAAGTGTATTAATGTTCAGGGAGATTATACTAGATAATAAAGTGTATTTTGAACCATAAAATTGTGTTTTTCTTATCGAACGACAAAACTTATTTAACAACCTGGTACATACGCACGTATTTTCTCGCTAGGACGATAGGCTAGTGGAGCGAGAATTCAACTGAATGCATCTAAGTGGGAAGGAATCTTTCCGATTCCAGCTCATCTCAAAAACTACCTGCAGAAACAAAGCAAAGAATGAGTTGTCACGATTCGCGAATTCTGCTCGCATTTTCAAGAAGACAGGGAAATACTTCAAATCCTCCCGGTTTGGGTCATTTCTAGCTTGAACTTCAATCAATGCGAAGCGACTTTCCTTCGTTACTGTTTCTGTGAATGTGTTCCCTTCGAGCTCTCTTGTGGAGTTATGATAAATCGCCGTGCTAGCACAGAGAAGCGGCGCATAGAGTACATTGTCAAAGACAATGCAGCAAAACTAGCCGCATGTTACACTGCACGTTTGCAACGATTTCGATTAAAGGTGATGAAAGATTCAACCGGCGTGTCAAAACGACCACTCAATTAATAACCTGCAAAAAACTATTTTGGCAAATTATCACGCAGTCACAGTCAAGGAAGTTAACGCATTGCAGCATTACATATGTATTAACACTGACGAAGAGGAAGTTCTGAAAACCGAATTTTTCAAACATTTCTCAAATCCCTACTCCACAAGATTGTTGCTACCTTTCAAGCTAAGTACATGCACACAACATGCGAGAAAAACCCCGCGAATTTTGCTGCCATTATTTTTAGAGATCGAAACATGCGTTCAAGTTAACATCGCGCACGCAGGAAGTCGTTTTCATAATTTTCTACCTCCGCTTGATGAGAATGGCCCTGGCTGAGATCGTTCGCTAAGCTGGAAGCCCTAAACTGGCGTTCTTATGTTGTCACACCTACACGAAAACATCTCTGTGATCCGAAAGTTCGGTGTCTTTCGATTGGTCATCCGCCACTTTTTAAGTGACTTAAAGGCCGTGTTCAGGATAAAAAATGTGTTTAAGTTTCCACTAGGAATGGGTAGTGGAGGGGCACACTGTAACGTTGACGTCGAAAGAAAGCATGAGAACGAGCCAGGAAAAGCTCCAAAAGAGCCCGAAGTTGCCACTTCGAGCGCAAGGCAAACCCCAAAAGCGCAACACACGCCCACCGACGTGAACAAATGAATGCTCGAGATCGTGAGATGAGCGATGATTTCAAATCATTAGCCCCGTCCTTCACTTCAATCTCAACTGCTCTCTTTACTCAGGTCAGCTGGCATACATCGGCTGCAAAAGACGGAAGTTACAAGCTTCGGACAACCCGTCCACCATGTTTTCCTAGCTCAATTTTTGAGGGACCATAACTCTGTTCCCAGAAGGTCTTGTACGATTTCAGAGACATCATTGCAATCAGTATGGGGCCGTTTTCAAGACAGACGAGAAACCAGAAAAACGATTTTCATCGTGAACACTCCCTTTAAAGGCAGTGGTCGCGATGAAAAACGTTATCTAGAAAACTATAAAAATCTGCTTAGATAGAAAACAGCTGAAAAACTATGAAGGTAGCGCCGTGAAAATGGGCTAGAATTAGAGTTTCTAGGGCCCAAAGATGCCAGTTCGTGCACACGTGCACAGCGCTGCAAAAAAAGATCGCCGCCTCATGCCGAGCAGTCAAAAATCATCGACAATCAGAGGAAGAAATAAATGCAAATTTACGTAATGAAAAGAGTTGACCAATGAAAGCAAGCACTTCAGTCAATGTTTTTGACTAGATGAGTCCAAAGGATAATGTTCATTGATTGAAATTCAATTTCAAGCCAGTTGATGTTCTTGATATCAGAGATCATCGCTGCCAATGATGTGGAGTGGGCTCGTCCACCATCAAAAAACAAGAAAGTTTAGGCTTCAAGTTTGGCCCGAAACAGCGGTTTTTTCGTAATTTTTTCTCATTGGTTCTACTATTCCAAACCCAGAAAAGGGTTTAGAGAGGAAAAGAAGACAAGCATATTTTATCGCGACCACTGCCTTTAATGATTTGTGCACATGTCCTTCAAAGTTCTGTTTTAATGTAATAGGCTTGTAGAAAGTGTTGAGCTTGAGCCATACCGAAATATCGCCTGAAAACTTTGGATCGAGGAAGAAGTATATAGACCTCATGAGACTCCGGTATAGAATGATCTTGCCACAAGAGTTGCTTGTTTACTGGTTGATTCATCCGTTCTCGGTGAGTCATCATTTCGCTATTACACCTTGCTAGTCTCATTATGGGTTTACAAACATATACCAGAGTGTCTTCAACTCCCTCCCCCTCCCCTTTGCCCCAGCGAAATGGAATCGGATCAAGGTTAAGTTTGCGACAATGGGTGCGGAAGGTTGTGGGCGTAGGGGAGTTGCAAGAGACCGCATGGAATGCGCACTGATCAGACGACCTCATCACAATTAAAGCACACCAAAAGAAAAAGAACACTGGCAATAGACAAAAGCGAGTCTAACAAATTTGATACAAAACGTGAAAAAATACAAGTATACCTCTCTGGCAATAGAGAAGGATACGAAACTGCCCATGACAAGCCATACGAACGGAGGAATTCCAGCTTGGAGTAATGCACAAAAAAGACCAAGTGACATTAGCTGAATATGAACATAAATTCAAAATTTATTAACGCAAAAAAAAATTCAACAAAAAAGTACTAGGAGAGTTCTCAAATCTGCCTCCAATGTGAAATGACTGAGAACCAACTACCCATCGGGTAGTGGGTTTCTCACTTCCATGTGAAATCGATCATTTTCAAACATAACATTTGGAGTTAATTTGTGGTGTAAAGTATTTTGGGTAGTCGATCTTCGCCTTTCAAAAAAGCACCAAATCACTTAGGCTCTGTCCATACGTGGCGAGAGCGTGCGTTCTCGCTGCTGTGCGCCTCTCGACGCTCCTCAACGCTGGACTAGCCCGTGCCAGCAATTATGCACTGGCGAACACCCCACCTCGTTTTGATTCGATTGACAATTCTTGACCGGTGATCAATCGCTCGAATCGGCGCAACGGCTGACCATTTCCTATGGTTTGTGTATTTTGCCGTGGGGTTATGGGGTACAAGGGCAATAGTTTTGCAAAAGGCTTGTTGCCACTTACTTAAAAAATTGAGCAGTAAGCTTGAAATTCGCTGCTTCCTTCTTTGAGCTGGCGTGGGCGCACGAGAGCGAGCGAGCGTGAACGCGCGAGAGGGAGCGCGCGTGAGCGGCAAGCAAAACGTGTGCCCTTGATGAAGATCGATTTTGCGTAATCGCACGCTCTCGCCACGTATGGACGATGCCTTATTGGTAACGAAACATTTGACCTCACTGTGGTATACAGGGTGGTTAATAAAGGCAGGTTTCGTAATAAAATTCGTACATTTTCAGGGGAACGATGCCTATGAAGGAATCGAACGCGCTGAGAACCACTCAACGTTTGTCCTGGGGTGGAATTCACAAAACGCTAACCACGTTCTAGCCATGGCCAGCGTAACCACGGTTAAGCGTATCGTGTGCACATCGATTGGTTTCAAACCATGGCTGAAACGTGGTTATCGCTTCGTGAATCCCAGCCCTGATTGTTTGTTTGGGGCCGTCTGAGAACGCAGGCAGAGTTTGTTGGATCACCAACGCACTATCGTGACGATACAGGGGATTTAATGTCTCAAATCCTGTCAAAACAGGCTGGACCTCCTTGGGTCATTTTGAAAATTTCGCTGCCAACCATCGTATAATGAAGGAAGTCCTACCAATCCAGCGCAAATGTTAAAACAACCGATATGGCGCGGATTCTAACACCGCTCTCGACTACTATCAACCTTGGTTTTCTTGACAAGCTGCACTTTTCAAAGGGCTCTTTCGCCATTTTTGTTCTTTAGAGGGGATACACCCACCCAAAAATACGAAAAAATAGATTACGATTTTCTGCGCGTACGACGCCTTTCATATGTTCCGTTTTTTTTGAGATGCCCGTGAAATTTCACAAACGCAAAAGTCTGGAGCTAGAATTTTTTTTGATTACCCACAGGATTGTAAGCTGTTTTCCTAAGAGAGTGTTCAGGATTCTTATAAAGGCATAAAGTTGCAAGCCCTTTAAAGGCAGTAGTCACGATAAAAACGTCATCGGAAAATCTACAAAAATCAGCTTAGCGAAATAGACTAGTACCGTTAGTATCTCTTGTGGCTCAATAGTAAAACTGCGCAGTAACCCGCACCGAGCTGCAGGTTCCAAGAAGTTACAAGCCTGCCTAAAAAGGTAGTTTTGTGTTTTTTGTTTTTGTACCCTCAAAAAAGGGCGTTAATCTTTTGAAAATTTGAAAACGGACGTTTTTACGAAAATTTGAAAATGAATGTGTTCAGCGCCCAAAACTACCTCCATGAGCAAAATTTTGATGAAGGTACATTTTCCATACTTTGTTCAGACTGACAGCGTTTTGGACTTGCACGGATTTTCGGTTGAGCGTTTATTTTTACCAATTAGAGGGCTCTAGAAGCGTTTTAGAAAAATGCTCCAGATTTGACCTAAAATTCTCCCCAGGAGTTTTTTGGGGCTCTGATCCCGAATCTGTGGTTTATTAGTCGATTTTCCAAAGTTTTCGGCTTGTTTCGTTCGAAGCTTCCCAACCGGGGAAAACTTCGAGGCAAAAACGCCACTTTCGAGATTTCCGGATTTCTACAATAGATATGTCTCAAAATCATTCTCTGAGGGTTATTTGGAGATCTAAACACGAATCTGGAGTCCGTTTATCCATTTTTTGCGGATTACGGTAGATTACGGTGGGTATACGGTAGTTTGGTCAAAATCTCAGATTTTACGCAAAATTTATATACGGGGGTTAATCGGGATGGAGAATTGGAATCTAACGTCCGTTTGTCGATTTTCAAAATACTAAGGTGGGTTTTGTTCCTTAAAAGACATGTTACCTACCGTAACCTACAGTAAACCCCAAAATTTCGACAAATGGACTCCAGATTCGTGTTCATCATCCTAGATGACCCCTACATACAAGTTTTGAGCTTAATCCGAGAAAATTTTTTGAAACTCCGAAAAAAATGCCTGGTACCCTTGCCTTTTCGCGAGGTTTTGAAAATGATCATAACTTTCTTGGACCTGCCGCTCGGGGTGGGATACTGCACGTTTTTACTATTGAGCCAGAAGAGATAATAACGATACTAGTCGTTCTCACAGATGCGTTTGACACTCTAAACACTTCCCTTGTTAGATCGAAAACAACTGAAAAACGATGAAGGTAGTAAAAAACGGACTAGATTTAGAGTTTCTAGGACCCAAATATGCCATTTTGTGCACACGTGTACAGCGCCGCCCAAAAAGATCGCAGTCTCATGCCAAGCAGTCAAAAATCATCGACCTTCAGAGGAAAAAAAGTAAATGCAAATTTACCTATTAAAAACAGTTGAGCAATGAAAGCAAGCACTTCAGTCAATGTTTTTGACAAGATGAGTACATAAAAATTCGAGCAAGTCAGTCCGAAGGTTAATGTTCATTGATTGAAATCCGAATCCAAGCCAGCTGATTTTCTTGATATAAGAGGTAATCGCTGCCGATGATGTGGAGTGGGCTCGTCCACCATCAAAAGACAAGGAAGTTCAGGCTTCAAATTTGGCCCGAAACAGCGGTTTTTTGAGATTTTCTCGTATAGGTCCTACTACTCTGAACCCAGGAAAAGGTTTAGAGAGAAAAAGAAGACGAACGTCTTTGATCGCGACCAATGCCTATAATTTGGTGCTTGAATGGGAAGCGAATAGAAATATCTAAAAGTTGCAAATTATTCTGATGTGATATTCGAAGGTGATCGAGCTTTATTGAAAGTGACAAGGAGCATTAGATGGAGGAGATAATGCGCAACCGACAGCTGAGCGCCAAGGACATCCAAGTCTGTGCGTGCGTGCCCTGCTGCAGTCCGCCTGCAGTCATAGCAAGCGGTCGCGCTCGTGATGTCATCGCTAGTGCCCTTTTCATATACTTGCCGCCGCGGAAATGCCGCACTTTGAGTCAAGGCGGATTCTGCGCTTCGGAATAATACGGAATTAAGTGGATGTTAACCAGGGGGTGTGAGAAATTTTCTGTTTCCTGATTTCTTTTTTTCTGGCCATTTTGGCCTTTCTGTTTACTGAAAGGCAGCCAGAACCAGGAAAAAATCAGAAAATATAATCTTCAATGTCCTCTTTATGGTAAGTTGCATAATTTATGGGTAGTAATCACGTCCACTATGAAAAACCCATGTGGACTTACAAGGGTGTCAAGTAACACAGGTTAAGAAGTATTGCATGAGGACCAGCCGGTTGGCCGTAGTAGTGCAGAATTTTTTTTATTCTCATGAGTCTTTGTACTTTGTCAAAGTGGCGTTCGATGACATGGGTGCTGCTGCAATAAGAAAATGCCTGATCGCTTGAAGTCGAAGATTTATCGAACCGTTGTCCGACCGGTCGCTTTATCCGCAGCAGCGTGCTGGCCTGCAACGAGGGACGTGGAGCGTAAACTCGGCGTAATGGAGACGAAAATGTTGCGCTGGACTGCTGGTGGCACTCGTTTAGATCACGTCACGAACGATGGCACTCGACAGCGTTTTGGTGTCTCTTCAACTCCTAAGAAGCTACGCGAAGCTCGACATTGGTGGTATGGGCACGTTCTGAGAGCCGAACACGATACTGCTTGCGAGGCAGGCCTGAATCTGGATGTGCCTGGAAAACGACACAAAGGACGACCGAAGCAGCGCAGGCCTGACACGCTGCATGCTGATTTGAAGGTTGCTGGTGTGCACCTGGATCAGGCGCATGACAAGGGGATGTGAGGCCCGCGCATCAGAACAGCGGACCCCGCTTCGAAGCGGGACAAACGCTAAAGAAGAAGAAGAAGTCTTTGTACTCATATGCCGAAACGAACTCATAGTCAAGAGCCAATTATGACTGAGAAAGTTTTCATGCCGAGCTCAGCAATTTCTTAATTGGGCTACATTGTTTACATTGCTATCTTTTTGTTCGGTAAAACTTTATGCTTACATTATTCACTGTGTTTTTACATATATGTTTAGAAGGCTTTTGATCGAATACACATATTTGGAGGCGCCAATGGCTGCGTTCAGAGTTTTCGCGGGGCGACGCGATGGCACATGTCAGTGCGACGCGAAAATCGAGTCACGTGATTGTTGAGATTGCGTGCAATTGTGTACGTACGCGATTTCGCGTTACAAACGTAAATTTTTTTAGTAAAGTTAGCATCCGTTCCCTCGTGTTTGTTCGTGTGCAAACGGTCTTAAATATGCTCACTTTAATGTTTTTGTTGCCAGACCTGGTTGAGTTAATGAAAAAAAAGCTTGAGGAAAACCAGCAACAAGCTTGCCATCGCGTCGCGTCGCAATGCAAGGCAATGCGATTGACGCGGAGGCAAACGTCAAATCCGATGTATTGCGCCACTTTACTGTGAACCCCTAGCGACGACGCGATGCGACGTCGCTTGATCGATACGTAGGCTAATTATAACGTCATGTCGCGCCGGGAATGAAGCTGATGTGAGCAGATGACCCGGTTGCGCATGAAAACGCCGGAAAGAGAAGTCTAGTTGGGCTACGGGTCGCCGTTTGATGCAGATGTCAGTACGCTAAAACTAGACGAAGGCGGTGTTGGCGGCAGAAATGTTCATTACTGCCGCATAAGCGGCATTTGTCGCATTTCGTATTATGCGTACCGGTATCAAACGGGTATCTATCGCCCACTAGAATTTTCGCCGGCATTTCTATGCGCGACGGAGTCACCTATTCACTTCCACTTGTCTTCGCATTATTCCAGAGCGCAGATTTAGTCGTAACTCGAACTTCGGCATCTGGCGAGGCGGCGAATGTACGAAAAGGGCGCAAATCTGCTAAGGCGAAGGTGCAACAATGGATGTTGTCACGAGCTTGACAGCTCGAGCCAGCTGCGGGCGGTGCAGCCACGCGCGTTCTGCCCTAAATGCGAATCAATTATTTATGTAATCACATGATATGCTCTTCCTTCCACGAACAAACTCTTTTAGGACAAATCGTGGATCCTATACGCTGTGCGCATATAATACGCTAAGGGGCTGTGTCAGCCTCACGGCGATGGGTCCCACCCAGGGATGTGCGGCAATTGCCGTTTGTCGTTTGCCAGCCATTTTTGGGATTTTCTTGCCGATTGCCGTTTGCCGAAATCTCAAAATCGTTTGCCGCACATTCCTGGTCCCACCCCGCAGTCAATCGGAATGAGGCGCTCGCCCGAGTGTCGACATCACTCGCGACCAAAATCGTCCCGGCTGGTCGTCAATATCGTCAGTCGTCTACCTGCTGCCGCCCGTTCCTGTCGTCTCCCGTTCTTGCGGCTGGGCCGTGCCCTGCGCGCTGTGACACTTCCACCGCCCTGCGCCCGTCGACTTCACATACGACGCCAATCGATCGTGCAGTCACAATCGAACATTACACTGTCTTACAAATCCCACCTTCGCGCATTCCGCTTGAATCGATCACAGGTAGCCCCGTCTGTCCTCTGCCCAGCTTCTCGGGGCCGAACACAGGTTCGGCTCTGCATGCTTACGATATGCCACGGGGATTGGAGCCGTAATCCATAGGTTGGGCAAGGTCCGTTCCATGGCTGCATTTTCAGAGACATGTTTGTTTGCGCCTCGAATCGAAGGGGAAGAAGATGAATAAGAAGCGCACCAACTAATTCCGTGCTCTGCTCTGTGGCAAAGATGTTTCAACATTGGATGTTTACAGTCTTTCATGCGTGTTATAATTTGTGTTGCGTTATCGCGCCAGGCGAATAGAGGATCCTGGCTTTCGTCAGTGCCCGCCTGGCTCAAGTTCGGCACATCTCTGGATATATGATATTTCGCGTGGCAGTCCCTTGCGAGCGAGCTTGAGTGCGGATGTAAGTTCTCTGGCGACTAGGCTGTAGCCACGGGATCACGGCCCCTTGTCCACCGATGTTACTAGACCGTAGCCCTGGGTGGGGATTCTGCGTCGCGACGGTCAGATTTGCTCGTGAAAAAGAGAAAACGGTGATTGATTCTGCTGTAACTCATCTTGTCAGGGCGACGAAGATGTAGCTCACAACGGGTATGATTTACAGCAAACGTTTCTTGCGGGTAAGACGACTTAGGAGATGCAAATTGCAGAGGTTTAGATAAACCAATCGATTCGCATACTCTGTGCAGCTCCGAGTCGCGCTCCCTGAATAGAAACTAAAAAAAATGGTTCACACCTGAACATCCGTTTTATCGGAGAATGCATATAGAACTCCATATGAAGACAAAAACCCTTCTTTCTTTTTCGTATCCTTACTGTCAGACTCGATCGATAGGTTTTCTTCAGAAGTGACTTCATAAGCTGAAGGGAACGAACTATAGAAAAAGTATTAAAGAAGGCCGATGAGAGCTGAAAATAATGCAAACTGGGTGCATAGGAACACCATTGTTGCACTCGTCATTTGCTGCAGAAAAATACCTTTCGCATTCTTCTTAGGATCATCTACGTATAAATCTTCAATTGGGTAGATTTTCTTTTTCGCCTGGTTGCGAGGATTTTTCCCATCTGGTTCCTTACCAGCTGTCATCCTTGAAATGAAATACAAGTGAGGCGAGTTAATAGAAACAATGAGATGACGGAGCGACGAAAACATGCGCAATCTTGACGATCGATACATTCTAAATGCAGAATGGTCAGAACGTACAGTCGGCACTGATCACGCTGACCATGGTGGTCGTCTCTTCGCGCTAAACAGTGAGAAGGGCGGGCAGATCAGAGGCAAGGGCTGACAAGCGCTATTGGTTGCCAAAGTGACGCCCGCTAATAGCGCTGCTTAGTGCTCCCCTCTGTCCGCTTTTTTCACTGTCTGACGCCACGAGACGATCACGCAGACCTGACGGCATGCGTTGGCGCAAACAACTCCGTCAAGAGTGAATCAAAACGGTCAGTGCGATCCGTGTCGACTGTACATATTGGTGTTTATCAGCACAGGCGCGCGAGTGAATATAGCGACGAGTGCACGGACGCATGAGTATCTTCCCAAGGCCTGCTTCATACACAGCACACGTTATTAAAGACGTCATACTATGTTTTCAATCCATTTCTAAAGAAGCCACCAGAAGTAAGAACTTGGTTTAAAGGCACAGTCCAACCTCAGAATCGTTATTTAGTTTTTTTTTGATCATGTTGGAGACAATTTCGGGTCGATCACAATGGTGTCTGCAGAATCGCTTAGAATCGACTATAAACGGAGTTATGCCCCCTCAAAGATTGTGAATTCGGACGGTGGGAAATGCGTGGACAAGTGGTCTTGGGCCTTTTTTTCCTCGTCGTTCGCAGGCATCGCACCGGAGCAGACCGCACTATAAAGCTAGACTGATAAGAAATGGATGAACGTTGATTTTGATCAAACCCTATTGATACTGAAAGGCCTGCAGTGGGCGGAGGAAGTGGGTGCTGATCTGGGGGTGGAGAAAATGGAAGCTTGGTTTTTCTCGCTTATTCTCAAGAGTTCACATTCCGCGTTTGGCAGGGTTGCTACACACAGCGGCCGGACTATAATATCTAATTTTACCCACGAGCTTGGACTGCGCCTTTGAAGACAGGGCACGACCAAAAAACGTGTCCGATTTTTGAACTTCTTCGCAGAAGTAGCCCTGCGAGTTTGACCTATATAGCAAACAGGCAACGCAAAACACCCAAACTTCGAAAAAAAAGCTCCTTTAAGAGTTCCACAGCATCCGTTCCACAGCATCCAACTTTCTCTTTTACGCCTATCTTAGCGTGCCTTGCTTGAAACACAAACGTCGGATTTTTGACGTCTGAAATGGTCAAGAACTTTAAACTGTAATTCCTTCAACTTTTCTAATGTCGAAACTTTAGTAAATATGAGTATCTTCTAATGCACATATTTGAATGCAAGAATTGCTCGAAATGAGGATATTCATTTCTTGAATTGTTGGAATTGTCCTGGGGCTTCTGTTCCTCTTACCAGATGATCGACAGGGAAACGCCACTTCAGACCACAGCAGTTTTCACGGAGCTGTAGTAATATGAATACGTAACATTGAAGTCTCACACACTGCCATCTCCATTTTGTTTGAACATTGCATTCAGGAGGAAAAATCAAATGTGGTGTTCTGCGCGGACGCTGCCTTCAGGGTCAGGCGGGTGTTGTCCAGCCAGAGAACGGAGTGAACGTAAGAATTTTCAAAAAAAATTGAAATTTTTTCTGAGGGGACGTAACAATTCTGGGTCAAAAAAAATAGGGGAATGTTTATAGAGAAAAAGCTTCGGAGAAAGGTAAATAACAAACATTCTCACGAAAAGGAAGGCCTACATATTGTACGACAAAGAAAATGGTTCCAGGGATCAATACCAGCTCTATAACAGTACAAGTGAAGAGAGTCTCTTTACATACATACCTATGTAACAGCAATATTTGACTGTAGTCAAAGTTTAAGCTAATAAGACATACTTTCAGACGAGTTACATGAATTAATAGAGCCTACTGACGCCTTAATTCTTCACTTTGTGGATTGGACAACGGACTAGGAGATTTTAGGTTTTCATAAATCTAAAATAAGATTCAGATTTCCCGTGAAATTCTCTACAAACTGGTGCCTAACATCCCTCCCATAACCTCGAAGCTGCGGTAAAATCGCTTAAAACTCGTTTTCTCGTTGCTCAATACCGTTTTCAAAAACAGCGCCTTCGGACGAAATTGGACAACGCGGGTTTTTTTTAGGAAAGAAAACCCCGCGGTCCCAAAGGTGTATTTCATCCTAGGCCTACCCTTCAAAAACGGCAGCCATAACCCGGATGACAAGCAGCTCAAAGGCAGTGTCCACGATAATCTTGGATTTTGAGATTAGTTGCTGATTTCTGAAAATTTAGCTTCCTGGCACAAGTAACGATTTGGCAATGTCATTTACAAGTCAAACAAAAGTCTCAAAATTATCATGAAATATCTTGAAAAAGGATTTGGTGTAAAATAGGGGTGGCGGACATTTAGGCCGAAATCGGGGTAGAGGCGCAGAGGAAGGCACTTCCTTTATTTGTCAACAAATACGATTATCACACGAAGTTATGGAGTGAAAAGCCTTAGATATGGCAAAACTAACATCTGAAACTGAAAAGTGTACAACATTATCGTTTATTCTCAAATTGTAGCTAGTTTACCACCCTCTGTCTCCCCTGTCTGCGCTCTGGCTTCTCGGCCTAAACGTCCCACACCCGTAAAATAGCCTGGAGTAATATAAAAAGTTAGGAAATGAAGTGAAATAACCAAAAATGCGATTTGGTGGTCGATCATTTCACAAGCTTCTCCGTTAAATTCATCAAAGCGAAATCAAGCACGATATGAATTGGAGCGTCGCGTTTACCTAGCCTGAACTATGCTAATTCCCTTATTACAACTTTCAAAAATCGCTTAATGTTTCCGCTGCGCACTTGATTTCGTTTTGATAGGTTTAACGGAGAAGCTTGTGAAATGATCGACCACCAAATCGCATTTTTGGTTATTTCACTTCATTTCCTAACTTTTTATATTAATCCAGGCTATTTTACACCAAATCATTTTTCAAGATATTTCATGATAATTTTGAAACTTTTGTTTGACTTCTAAATGACATTGCCAAATCGTTACTTGTGCTAGGGAGCTAAATTTTCAGAAATTTCACATATTTTTCCCCAAGATTCCCTTTCTGACTTCAATTTTGCTCAACGATTTCCATTTTGGAATGATGAAGTATCTAACAGACGATATTGTCGTATGAGTACAATTTTTGAAACTTATGACCCATAACCATGAAAAATAGCACTCATTGCCGCATTTTGTGCAACATGTGAAAAATCGATATTATTGATTCTTAATATTCGATTTTGCATGATGAGAAGAATTTCCCAAGCAAGAGACTTAGAGCCATCAACAATCAACAATCATTGCGGCATTTGGTGCAACAGGCGAAAAAAATCGAAATCATTGATTGGTATTAATCGATAATGTTTGATGAGTAAAATATTCAAAGAAAGAGACCCATACCCATCAGTAATTACCACTCTTGCCGCATTTTGTGCAATAGCCGCGAAAATCGATAATATTGACCATCGATCGATGACGGATCATGAGTACGAATTCAGACAAGTTCAGTACTTACCTCCGACTACCTGTGTTATTTGACTGCAGATCCACCCACACACTCTGGTCTCCACAGCCGTAGCATGCCCACGCAGTTTTCGTGCCTCACGGCTAAATCAGTATGTAAACCCACGATTTTGAGGTACCCTTCAAAGTAAAGTTATCGAGTTCAAATTGGAACAGGAGCGACCTGCATCTATTTCTAGCCTCCCGTTTGAAAATGAGCTCCCTAGCTCAGTTTTAAGTGTACCAACAAGATCGTGTACGAGGTCTGAAAAAAAGAAAAGGAGATTAACAACAAAAACGAGCGATTTTTCACTTTTTTCTCGAAAACCAGGGAACCGTTCCAAACCACTTTTGGGTCGTAGTACCAGCTTTTTACGCTCTTTTCAATGCAGTTCAAAGCTAATTTCTACGTTCACTCTGAACTGAAATTTCGAAAAAAGGGTTGCGCGCGTGGCCGATTTAAAACCAAATCTGGTGCGCGCTTCGCGCGCACCACAATTGGATTGCTTGGCCCCCGGGTGAAACGGAAATGAGGAAGAAATCGAGGAAAACGCACCAGAAGGGCACGAAATCCTCAAATCTCACCCGGCCTCTTAAGTCTCACAAGAACTGTTCGTTGTGACAATGAAATCTTTTGTGGCACCGTCTTTTGCAATTCTCTACTCTCTGTTGCTTCGTACTTACCCTCAGACCCTAAATAATACTGCTTTGCCTTTGATATTTTTCTATTTTTGACTAGCTCCATTTTTTACCGGTGACACCGTGAACATATTCATCCAATCGGACGAATAGTCCAGGCCAGAAAATAATGTCTTTGAAATAAGACTTTTCAATAAATTTCCCGCTGTTTCTTCGTAATTTTGAGGACACTTGTTCGCCAACGCATTGTTTTGAGTTTGAAACTCGCGAACGAAAATCATCGTGAACACTGACGAAAATCATCGTGAACAGTGACTTAAGAGCAATATTAGAAAATTCACTGCGGCGAACCGTCGGAATTTACCACGCTCCGAAGCCAAACTGAGCTACGTCCTTAGGCACCAACCAGTACGATTCGACACCGTCAGAGCGAAGTTGGACCGTTGAACCACTCTGGCTCGAAACGAAAAAAAGGGCGGGGTCAACCCGAAACGTGGCTCGTTCGTTTCGGGAATGACATCGGTCCACCTCTCAAAGCCGGGATTGCAGTCTCGGTGATGACGTAACTACTCCGTGGACCATACGTCGGTCCACCCTTCATAGCCATAGTCTCAGACCACACACTAAGCAAAAAAATGTGCGGGGCCTTCCCTGCTGGTTTGGGGTCAAGTACCTCAAACTTGTGTAATTGAACCAACAGCAACGCCAGTCGTAAGCGTGACTCCGCGAGTGCGTCGTACATCCCCCTTGGAAATATCTTCTCGGCCGATTTAAGTTACTTGCGACTTATAATGTGCCATTTAAATTACATGTAACATATCGGAGGCGCACTGCCCACAGTATCCTCTCAGAAATCGAAAACAAGTTACTTGTAACATATCTGAGCCGATTTAAGTTACTTGCGACTTATCTCAGGCCATTTAAGATACATGTAACATATCGGAGGCGCACCGCGCGCACTATCCAGCCGATATGTTACATGTAACTTAAATGACCTGAGATAAGTCGCAAGTAACTTACATCGGCTCAGATATGTTACTAGTAACTTGTTTTCGGCCTTTTATGTTACAAGTAACTTGTTTTAATTTTTCTGAGGAAGGCGCGTCCCAGACCACACACTACGCAACAAAATGCGGTGCACGGCCTTCCCTGCTTGTGGGGAGTACAGTACTTTAAACTTGGGTTATTGACCCAACAGAAACGCCAGTCTTAAGCCTGACCCCGCGAGTGCGTCGTACATCCCCCTGGTAAATATCTTCTAGGCCGATTTAAGTTACTTGCGACTTTATTTCCCATTTAAGTTACATGTAACATATCGGAGACGCACTTCACGCACTGTCTTCTCAGAAATCGAAAACAAGTTACCTGTAACATATTTAAGCTGATGTAAGTTACTTGCGACTTATCTCAAGTCATTTAACTAACATGTAACATTTCGGAGGCGCACCCCACGCAGTATCCCACCGATATGTTACATGTAACTTAAATGACCTGAGATATGTCGCAAGTAACTTACATCGGCTCAGATATGTTACAAGTAACTTGTTTTCGGCCTTTTATGTTACAAGTAACTTGTTTTTATTTTTCTGAGTGCTCCGTGGACCATACGTCGGTCCACCTTTCATAGCCGGGACTGCAGTCTCGGTGATGACGTCACTCCTTCATGAATCGTGCGTCGGCCCACCATTCATAGCAGGGATTCTAATAAGATTATGGCGTCATCATTTTGTTAGCATCGATTCCACGCCCTATACCCTTGATAGCGGTCACCGCGATGACGTCATCCTGGCTTTTTGGAGCATGGTAGCTACCTATATGGCTGTGCCACAATGCTTCGAAAATCAAGGATGACGTCGTTGCGGTGACCGCTATGAAGGTTATGGGACGTAGAATCGATGCTAACAAGATGCTGACGTCATCGTCCTGGTTTTGACCATGGGATTCCTACACTTCAACAAACATTTGAATTTATTAACACTTAACACAGAGGTTTCCTGATGATTCGATTCCCCTGATTTATTATTCAGAGCTTTTGTTTATTCTTGCCCTATTTTTCTTCTCATACTGTCGTTTTCGGAGCTAAATTGCGGCCCGCAATTGCAGACTACGGCTCTTGCATCATGCAACACTATGGTAATCGCGCTCGGAGAAAGGTGAGTCTCGTGCCGGGACCAAGCAGTCCCAGCACGAATATCATTTTGTTGCGTATTGCAACAGCCGTTTTATTGCAACAATGCGGACTGGAATTCGGTTCCAAGAGCGACGGTAAATAGTTTATCACACTCCTGAAAATGCGACATTCCAAAGAACGAAGGGAGTACAAATGTATGCTTTCCAAAACGTTTTTTGGCTGCCTCTGAACATTCTCTGAACGTCGTTTGTATGTATGTGGGTACTGTTTTGAGTCAAGAATGAGGAAATTGTTCAGTGTCAGCCGTGTTGAGGAGACTGAGAACTCGAAATTTTCTTCTTCTGTTTTCTGACACGTTATACTTGTTAGCGTTTCCAATCATAGGCAATCCTTCTTTTTTTTGTAGAAGAACGGTCCCTGGTTCATGCTTGAGCCTGATCTGTTCTCGCACTCCCTACAGCCCACAGACTAAGTGCCACTCTGAGAAAATTTGCATCGGCATCGTAATAGCCCACATGTGGCCGGGCCAGCCACATGTGGGCTATTTCGATGCCACATGTGGGCTATTTCGATGCCACATGTGGGCTATTTTAATGCCACATGTGGCTTATTACGATGACACACGTAAGCTATTTCGATGCCACATGGAGGTTTTTCTGATGGTCCCCACCACGGTCTCCGTGTGCAGGACCACCACCCCCCCCCTGGCCATGGGGACCATCCCCTCAGCTGCCAAAAATTATTCTTCGGCTTCTGAGTGATCCTTTAAAAGCAGTGTTCATCGTTTTTCTGCTTTTCCGCCTATCTTGAAGACGGTCCCATGCTGATTCGAATGATGTTTTTGGAATCGTACAAGACCTTCTAGGAACGGAGTTATGGTCCCTCAAATATTGAGCTAAGGAAACATGGTGGACGAGTTGTCCGAGGCTTGTGACTTCCGTCTTTTCAGCCGTTGTATGCGAGCTGACCTGAGTAAGGAGAGAACTTCAGAATGAAGGGAAGAACGGGGCTATAAACTGGAAATCATTGCTCATCTCACTATCTCAAGCTTTTATTTGTTCACGTCGGTGGGCGTGGAAAGTGCAACTGGGGGTGACGAGCTGACGGGTGTCCAACTTTGGGCCCGTAGGGGACCGTTCCTAGCTCATTTTTCTTACTTTTTTCAACGTTAGGGTTGCACTAGGCCCTGCATCTGCCGATCTACACCAAAAAAACAGACATGGTTTTTATCGTGGACACTGCCTTTAAAGGTGACTTGAAGTCACCTTCCAGGATCGGCCTCGAAATGCCGAGTGAGCATTCGGTGAGATGGAGTGCCTTTTATAACCCTCGGTTTGTTTACACTGAGCATGATACTGATACCAGAAAAGAACTCAATTGTCAACAAGTTTCAGGTTGTAAGGCCTTAGCGAAGCCAGTGCGGTGCCCCAGCAATGCTATATCGCGCACCGCATGATTTGCTATGCCATAGCTATGCTATTCCGCGAAGGAGCTGCATTTCAAGGTCATAACGATGCTATTTCGATAAGGAGCTGCATTTCAATGCCATAGCGATGCTATATCGCGCAAAAGCTGCATTTCGGTGCCATAGCCATGCATTAGCCATGCAAAATTCTCAGAGCAGTTGCGAGAGTCTATGGGTCACGTCCCCAAACTTTCGCATTACATGCAGCTCGTGGAACACTTTATGAGCCCTCAATGGCCACAACTTCCAGAAACTTTTACGATCTCCTCCCAAAAGTCCGATTTGGGCTGGAACTCTTACGATCTCCACTTAGAAATTTATTTTTTTGGCTAAAAATTTTACGGCACTCTAAACGTCCGTTGAAAAATAACAGAATTGTGCATGGCCCTGACAATAGTTGAAAAAATCAAAGAAAGGAGTGTTTTCATCCAGCCACCCAAGTGAAGAAGAGGGTTGAACACAAGGGTGTGATGCATCACACACAGGTATTTTAAAGGAAATACTAGCGATTTGATATTCCAAAGAGTAGGATCTGAGGAAATCAGAAACACAACAGCTCAAGGTGGGGAGCAGGGGTGTGCGGTAAATTTTTTCCGCAAATTTTTTCCCAAAACTTTTCACTGAGAAATTTCTTCGGTAAATGCGGTAAATTCGGTAAGGTATTAGGATCTCGACAAAAGGAAACATAAAAAGTCTCATGAAAGAAAAGCAAGGAAATCAGTAGCGTGAGAGTGCTCACAAAAGGTGGTCACTGTTTATTCATGCAATTTTAGGCGAAAAATGGATCGTATCAGGGTAAAAAAGCTGCTAAAGTTTTATAGGTTAAAATTTTGATATATTTCGAGTTAAAGTTGACGATTCGGTGAATCAAAATTTACCGAAAACTCTCGGTAAATACGGTAAATCGGTAAACGGTAAATGCTCACCCCTGGCGGGGAGCTTGGGCGAAATTGCCATGCTTCACACTCCGTAGACTTGCACTCTGGTGTTCGATTACTTTCCGCATATTTAATGATTTCTCACATCAAGGAGCAACATAAATTCATGATTACGTTTCAAGATGATCTTGAAATAATATCACCCTGGGCGGGTTTATATTCGACTAACGGAACCAGTTTCTCTATTTTCAGCAAAAATCGAAGAGAGATAAAGATCGGCCAATTTAGTGAGGCTGACTGACTAACGTAAGAATAAAGAAAAATGTGATTAATCCTTTTTCTGAAGAATTTGAGTAGATTTGGTATTGCAGGAGACAAAAGAAGCCAATGACAGCTACATACATCTGTTCAAAATGTGTTGGCAACTCTTCCCGACTTTCGCAATATTCCGTTTCGCTGTCGGTCCAATCGAGTTGATTGATTAGTACGGCGTCAACCCCGACGCCTTCCGTTTCTCTCGTGGAAAACGGGAAGGCGGAGCTTTGCCGGAACGTCTCTCGAAAACGTCTCTCTTTCGCCCCGACGTGGCAAAAAAAGCGGTTTGGCCATCGGTCGAATCGAACTGGTGCCTGACTCTGACATTCGCTTGGGAGTCACCTCGTAGGGCGGGGTCGGTTTCGCTCACTTTTTTCAGCTGCTTTACATTTTTCTCCCGTCGCGCCGAAGGCATCCCCGAAAAAAGTGGGTAAAAAGTGGTGAAAAGGTGAGGCGGCTTCCAGTAAATGTTCCCCCAGCTCGCGCCTTTTCTCCAACGCCACTCCTGAAGAAAAACGATCGATATGGTTCATATCTAATTTTTCCATCACCAGCCCTCAACCACTTTCTCTGTTTCTGTTCTAATTTCTCCTTTTCTAATTTTCGTTCTCTTTTCTTTTCTGGTATTCGTCGAACAATTTTTGTGATAACTGTGATTGAAATGTGGATATACATATGTTTGGCTTCAACACCTCTTTTTCAGGTTTCGGTAAAGATTCGGGCAGGAAGATATAGTGACAGCACAAGTTTTTCGTATAACAACTCCCGCTTTTTGTTCAGACTGGTGGGTGCTTTAGTTGTTTTTTTGTGTTTTCGCATCTTTAAAGGGAACTCCACTCAGTCAGCATGGCCATTCCAAATTGAATGTACTTTTATAGAAGTATTTTCGATTGCGGAGTCCGAATCCGCCTTTGGCATTATCCTGAAATAGCTCTGCGGAAAAACTACGTCAGAAGATTTTTTGGGTGTTTTAGGAAAGTTTCCCGTATTTTTCTCAAAACGTTTGTTGGGGTAATCTAGGGTGTTCAACACGAATCAGAGTTCCGCTAGTCGAAATTCTCAGGTGCACTGTAGGTTACGGTAGGTACCATTTGGAGATCTCGTCACTGTCATTTTCAAACTTTTTCTGCATGTAGAATTTGTGCCGTAGCTGTTTTTCATGTTGTTTGACGGTTGCATCGACATTCTATGAAAAAGTGGTGGATGGCTGCTGAGAACTAGTGGCGGATTCCCATCTTTAACTCCTTCCAACCTCATAACCCTACGTTTTTGACTCGCCGAAGTTTACCGGTGTGGTCTAAATGGTTCATTCATGAGATTGAGCCTCAAAAATAGAAATTGGTTTCCAGCGCGAGCGATGCCTTCAGAGGAAAACATGGAGTAGCTGAGAGGTCCGCCTAGTGAACAAGATAGCAGCCTCGTTTCTTTTTGTTCAGTTTGGTTTTTTAGCACATGTTGTTTCTGTGTGTCTGCATTTCAACTTCTTTCTTTTGGCTGTTATAGGTCAGCATCATAAAATTCTACCGCGTACACCGTAGATCGATTGCCACCAATGTGCGGAAATTTTCAAAAAAAAGTTTTTTTCCGTACTAGGTTGCAATTAGGATATCCGGTTCTACTAATTGTTATTTTCCCTTATTAAAGTTGCATAATCTTCTCCACACCGGTTTTGAGGCTTTAAATTCCTTATACATACTAGTGATGTGAATGTCTTTGCGTTTAGCTCCTTTTCTGTTATGAATATGATTATTCAAGAAATTGTTATAAAATTGTTATCTCTTGTTTTTAGCGGATTAGCTGTTATCTGCCATAATCCTGCAGCCCATAGCTGTGTGACTTTTTCCTTGTTCTGATCTTGTATGTGGTCATTTGGGCTCCAAATGGATTGTAAGGATAGTTTATTCTCTTATCACTTGTAGTGACTTCCCCGCTGCTGTACTAATTGTACATAGTAATGGTTTGGTCAATAAACAATGGTCTACAATTAATTTTTCACTGTGAGAGGAATGCGAAGCGATATGTGCATATAATAAAGGAAAATCCACGATTTCACGACAAATTTCGCAGTGTTAGGAGAATGTGAGGCGCAAACTTTACCACAGAGTTCGTAGTGTGAGAAGAATGTGAGGCGAGAGTGAGGAGAGACGGCATCTCATAGGGCAATCACTAGATTCGCCTAACATTTTCCCCAGCTGGGGCTGAAATTTCACCGTAGTGAGGCTACGCCGAAGCTGATTTGGCGGGAGTTGCCTAGACGTCATGAGGCGACTCTCACTTTTCATCGAGGCAACTCTCAAGCGAATGTCAGGAATGGGTCGGTTTGGCTGTAGAGCGAGGAAGCCGCAGAAACCGCAAGCTGAACAACACCAATTGAAAATCGATTTGTTCAACCTGTGAAGGCTTGAACACCACACCCCCACAATGGTTTCAGTTACTTTCATTTATTTCATTCAATTTCAACTACTTCTTTCTCAATACAGATGCTATCACTCTAAAGCGAAGGGCAAGTCCAGACTACATTCTTCGAGGCTCATCAGTAGGATAGGTAGTGCAGTAGTTATTGGATAAAATGTTTAAGTTTGAAACAAAAAACAGTTCTTCTGAAAATTTACTCCGAAAAAACTGTAAAACATTTTTTTTCTAGACCTGAGGGGACGTAAAAGTTCTGGACATTTTTCAAAAATTTTGATCTCCAAGTGGGATGACGCACCTCCGTCGAGGTTCTGTATAACGGTGTGCCTGCCCCTAGCTGTTTTTAATTCAGAAGCACCTACATAGGGCCATAAATACGACTGCGAATGGAATTCCATGAAGGAAAGGATACTATAGATTTCGGAACGCGTTGTCCAGTTTTTTTACACACATGGTATGAAATTCTGGAGTATGAAGGAGCCATGAAGTGGTTTTCCAAAACGCCGGTTATCGGTACCAGGAAAAACCATTGAACAATGAAAGCAAGCACTTCAGTCGATGTTTTTGACTAGATAAGTACATAAATATATTGAAATTCAATTTCAAGCCAGCTGATGTTCTTGATACCAGGGCCCGTAGTAAACCCAAGTCAGCCGAGCGAAGACGGTTGGCGGCACCCGGCTGGCTGTAGCAAGCAATAACGATCGAGGGTTGTGCCTACTAGGTCGTATTGATGCCGGAAACATGCGACGAACTCAGGGTTGGAGTGTTCCACCAGGAGCTTGATTTTCCCAGAGAACTCATCATATTCACCCTTCGCCACGGAGTATAGCCTGTCTCAGGTCCGAAATGTACCAGAGCTTCACCAGAAGTTTCCCGGTAATCTCTGGCAGACGTGCAATTATCTTTATTTCTTGGAAATCAATTAGAGAATTTTTCGTAATTTTTGGTTTTAGGTCACTCTGTTGAATGATCAGACACATACTACAAGATTCTCCCTAAACTAGTTACCTCTCAAAATTAGTAATTTGATATTCCCGGACGGCCGAATTTCCGTAGGACCGGAAATTTCAAATTCTCTAGTCCATCAAATATCGTCTTGTACGTGAGTAGCCGCCTTTGCGCTGATGGTCCGGGGCACGCTCGCTCGTAGTGTCACCCATTGATCTTTCCTGTATTGATCGATGGCGCGGCACAAACCACTGAATCTCATCGGTCAACTCTAGCAATAAGATGGTATTTTCCTTTATTGAGAGAAATCAGTGGTGAAACTTGACAGTTATGAGTTTTCGAGAATACTGTATAAATAGAAATCACAGTCGTATAATTTTATCGATTCTCTGGAATTATCAATTTTGTAGAATTTTGAGAAATCAATGGATAGGGGACCCCCAATAACCACTAAAAAATCAACTTGACCGCTCATTTTTTACCATGAAGGGAAATATCTATCACACTGCTAGCGTTGACCGACGAGAAACAGAGGTTTGTCTCCCGGAGAAAGCAAACAGTTCAAGAAAATAAAAGAAGAAGAAAAAAGTAACGTGAAGAAGCAGAAAATAAGTTAAGTGAAGAAGAAGAAGAAATTAAAGCACATGACAAGGCCGACCCAACTTTGATCTATGCTAGTATAGGAGTGGGCGTTGCGTTGGTTATCGTTGTGCTCTGTATTGGGGAATTGCTTCTGAGAGAAAAGTAAAACAAGAGCCGAGAGCTCTTACCACGAAGATCCAACCAAAGAAATCGGAAACTCCTAAAACGTCCAGTGCATCTTCCTTTAACATCATCGACAGTTGCGCAGGACATTGTCTATATATTCAATAATACTCCCTTTTGAATTCTGGAGGATTGGTGTTTTGTGCCTCTTCATTATAAAAACTTTAATTCCACTTCCTGTCCTTGAAGATTAGACGTTTTTATGCGAGAAGATGTACCCATTGTCCAGGAATGGAAATTACTTGCATCAATCGCGCGCGTGTCGCGCATGCTGCTTCTTCTTCTCCCCCCCCCCCCACACTCTCGCTGTCCCTCCCGTCGCTTCACCCGCACGCGAAGGAACTAAGCAAACCTCTCTCCAAAATAAGGGGTGCATGTTCACAACTTTTTGGAAGGAAGATCATTTACTAGTTCTTAATATATAGGAGTGAGTATATAATGTTAGTCCTTTTAAAGCTTTTAAAAAGGTCATCTTTGCTGCTAATATGGGAAATTTCATTTATTACTTGGCACAACCACATTTTTTCAAAATTGGAATCTCGTTTTTGAGCTTTTATCCTTGTTATTTGCCGCCAACGAAGAGCTACTACGAAGAGCTATGCACGCGGATTTAAAGCGAGGTTTCGTATACGAGGTGTGTTTTATGTTTGTTCATAGAACTCTCTTGTATAGGTTATTGATTTCTTGTGAGATCAAGCTTTGTTTTATGAAGTTTCAACGAAATTGCAGAATTAACGCGTTAAGACATTGATGGGTTAAAGGCACAGTACATCCTCAGATATGAATTTTGAGATTTTTTGTAGAAGACCCTACCTGTATAACAGGTGCCAAATCTCAATTCCTTGAAATAAGCGAGATATAAGCGACCACCACAGGCCCGACCCCTCCAGCCACCACCGCAGGCTCGGCCCCCTTCCTGATTTTCGATCTCAATAGCGGCTAGATGAATGGATGATTTCAAACCGAGTCGTCGTTCTTCACTCCCTTTCCGATCTATCTCCTCATCCTGTTTTGCTCTCGTGCCGCGACTATACTTGTTATCCGAAGGTAATTCCTCGGATAATGGATCGATTCGGATAATGCCATCTTAAATTCACCGGATATTGGTTCGATTCAGATAATGCGTTTTTTCAAATTTTCGGATATTGGATCGATTCAGATAATGCCATTTTTCCAATGATTCGGATACGGATATCCGTCGGATAATTTCGGATAAATTTCGGATATTATCGGAACAAACCTCAGGCAACACACAAACACACACACATACACACATACACACATACACACTTACACACATACACACATACACATACACACATACACACATACACACATACACACACACGTACACACGTACACACGTACACACATACACACATACACACGTACACACATACACACACACACACACACATACACATACACACATACACACATACACACACATACACACATACACACATACACACATACATACACACATACACACACACACATACACACATACACACATACACACATACACACATACACACATACACACATACACATACGCACATACACACATACACACATACACACATACACATACGCACATACACACATACACACATACACATACGCACATACACACATACACACATACACATACACATACACACATACACACATACACACTTACACACATACACACATACACACATACACATACGCACATACACACATACACACATACACACATACATACATACACACATACACATACACACATACACACATACACACATGCACACATACACATACGCACATACACACATACACACATACACATACGCACATACACACACATACACACATACACACATACACACATACACACATACACACACAACACACACATACACACATACACATAAGCACATACACACATACACACATACACACATACACACACATACATACACACACTTTCCTACATTTAACCTAAAATGAACCGATTTTTATCCGATTTTATCCGATTTCACGCAAATTTTATCCGTTTTATCCGATTTTATCCGATTTTACGCCAATTTTATCCGTTTTATCCGGTTTTTATCCGATTTTTATCCGTTTTATCCGTTTTTATCCGATTTTATCCGAATTTTTGACCCTTCGGATAATGGTTCGATTCAGATAATGCCGATTTTGAATTTCCCGGATATTGGTTCGATTCAGATAATGCGCGTTTTCAAATTTTCGGATATCGGATTATCCGAATCTCGGATATCCGGTCGGATATCCGAAATGGAGTGATTCGGATACTAAGTATAGCCGCGACTGCGAATCAAGAGAAATACAGACCTGAGACAACTCTTCCACCAGAATTTTGCCCTCAACATGCAGGCATTTTCAAGGAGCCATATCTCCGTTCGTACGGGGTTCTTGGACGATTTCAGGAGTACCATTGTGATCAGAGTGTGACCCTCTCCAAGGTAAGGATAACACCTACGATATAATGTTTGGGTGTCCTGTGCCTTTAAAGGCACAGGGCACCCAAGAAATTTACTTTAAGATTTTATGATTATCTTGGAAAGAGTCACACGCTGATCACAGTGGTATCTCTGAAGTCGTCAAAGACCCCCTACGAACGGAGATATGGCTCTTTGAAAATACCTGCATTTTAAGATCGAAAATTTCGTGGACGAGTTGTCTCAGGCCTGTGTTTCTCTTCATTCGCAATCGCTGCAGGAAAGCAAAACAGGATGAGGAGACAGACCAGCAATGGACTAAAGAACGACAACATGTTGGAATTCATCCATTCATCGAGCCGCTATCGAGTTTGAAAATCTGTTAGGGGGTCGGGCCTGTGGTGGTGAGCGAAGGAGGTCGGGCCTGTGGTGGTCGCTTATATCTCGCTTACTTGAAGGAATGGAGATCTCGCATTTGGCACGTGTTATACAGGAGGGGTCTTTTACACAATGACACGAAAATCCCAAAATTCATATCTGAGGGTGTACTGTGCCTTTAAAGGCAGCGTTCACAATGACCTTCAATTTCGAGATTATTCACTTAATCGATTACTTGATTTCCGGGATCCGGGTAGAACAGAAATGACGAAGGAATTGAGGAAAACGCACCAGAAGTACACGAAATCCTGTACTCTCACTCCGCTTCCGTTATCTCAGTGGAGCTGCTTGCTGTGACAATGAAATCTTTCGAGGACCCGTCCTTCGAAATTTATGCTTTCTCTTGCTCCGTTCTTTTCTTCGGACCCTAATTGGAACTGTTTTGCATAAAATATTCTCCCATATTTGATTGGCCCACTTTTACCGGTCACATCCACCGAGAACATGTTCACACAACCGGACAACACTGCCTTAGGCGTCATTCATAGTCCTCACCGCAAGCGCGGCACGGGCGTGACGCGCGGTACGAGCGGTGGACTATGACACTTTCCACCGCGCGGCACGCGCGGGACGAGCGGGAAGCCACTATGAAATCTCCGGCGGCACCGCCATGGGGGTGCGAGTGAAAGTCGGGCCTTTACTGTGATATGCACAGAAACTCCTGGCTTGCATTTGCGTATGCGGTAGCGCAGGATAGTCCCAGAATTATTTATTTTGGAGTGGACTCAAATCGAGAAGCAAGTATTGATTGAAACGGTAAGACCGCCACGGTGGTGGTCATCGTGTATCAACACCCCTGAGGAGGCGGGAGAAACGGAGGAGGAGCGAGGTTCCTGACTAGACGCAACACGGGGCCACACGGGACTGCGTCCAATCAGGTAGCTCGCTCCTCCCCCGTTTCTCCCGCCTCCCCGGGGGTTTTGGTACACGATGGCCATCCCCCAGCCCGCCACGGCGGTTTAAGCGGCGCCGCCATGGCGGCGCTGGTGGACTATGCAAGTTCTCACCGCGCGTCTCGCGGGGAAAAGAGTTTCGTAGTCCACCGCTCGTCCCGCGCGTCACGCGCGTGCCGCGCTTGCGGTGAGGACTATGAATGACGCCTTGACGTGATTTTCGAGTTAAAGATTACTGAGTTAACGGAAAAATTTTTTTTTATCAACGCACACCCCTGCTAGGGATCGCGTTGTCAGGAAAACAGCACTGCGACACAATGCGATTCCACTCATCAGCGCGCACATGGCTCGTCACTGTTGCTCCTCGTGGTAATCAATGACGAGGCCACTTATCATTCAGCAAAAAATTCATGACGGAACTGATCAATATTATGTCGTTAGAGGCGAGTGTCGAACTGAGCGCAATATTTCAAGAACTTCTAGAATTACCTTAACTCATTCGTTTTACACCCCACCCCTACCCATATGTCGAGATTGAGGTAGTATTAAGCTCTAGAATCTTCTTCCTTTCCTGAGCAAGTATTCTGACCATACATTGTCTTTAATTTCTTTCTGCAGTGCGCACGGTATCTGCTCCTGGGTAATCCCCAATGAACGCTGCGCGAATGAGACGCGGAGCGTTCCCCTAGTCTCCTCTGTTTGCCTTCGCGCACGCCCCCTTTAGAGGACAAAATTTCCGCACGCAGAGCTAGTGAAAGCGTTGTGAACGTTTTTGAGCCAACATATAGCAAGGCCTCGAATCCAACAAGTGTTGAGCAAGAGTAGATGGCCACACTGAAGGCTATACTTGGAGGTGAACCATAGTTACATATTGTCGGTGCCATTCATTTAGGAAGCCGCGAAGCAGCGCTGCAGGAAACGTTGAGTGCGAGAAAGCTTTGAGAGTAATGAATGATTTCGTGCCCAATCCCTAATGTAATTGTACGGATGACATGGTCGACACGGAATCATTCTTCGGTCCCATGTTCTCAGCAGAACACAGAGTCTGCGTGATACGAATTCAAACATGCGGAGACGCGGGCTGCTAGTGTGCACACCAGGAATGTGCGTAAAAGAAATTTTGTAATTCGTTGGTCCTTAGTCGTTCAACCCGCCAAAACCCTCGTTAGTCGTTAGTCGTTAATCGTTAACGGTTAAAAATCTAGACTTTGAAAATAAGCACAGTTGAGGCAGAAAAAAGTCCTCATGAATAGCAAAAGAAGGAACGCATCAAGAGATGTTTGCTTTCCAAAACAATCATGGCAATTAAACATACGAAACCTTCATCGTTTGAGAATCTAGTTCAGAATGTAAACCAACGTATAGTCTACAGCAATGGAAGAAGGACATGGTGCGGTTGCGGACTCTTCCATTATGCTGTAGTCTGATTGTGTTATCACTCATTTTTTCCGAAATAACTGAGATTGGTCGGTGAGTTTATGTTTCCACTCTCAGTTTTCACCTGTTTTAATTGCTTCCACAGATGTAGTCGTATCGGTAAAAACACAGACTAACCTATCTACCACAGCTGTTTTGGAAAAATGAGTGATACCTTTAACAAACTACCGTATGTTAGGACGAGTCCGCAACCGCATCACAGCCTTTTTCCATTGCCGTGAACTAATAGTAATTAAAAATATGAATGAAAACCTAATAGTCGAGGGGGTGCGTTTATCGATTTTTGTCCCTTTTTTTCCGGTGAGAGAAGAAGCAATGTGGGAAACCGAGGAAATCTTGAACTCTTCGATTTTTTTCAGGTCAGAAATTGCCGTTCTGCGCTATATGATGTTATATGAGATCTACCCCATGGTGACAACACTGACGACTTTGCACTGATTGTTCTTTGCTTAGCGTAGCGAGCCAAACGCGCGCCTGGTTTGGAGCTTGTTCTCATAATGGGGGAAAGGTCGGAAGAAATTAACATTCACTTGAAAATGTCACCCACTGAAAGGTCTCAGTACCGCTTCATACACATCCCATATCTCGAATTTATGACTGAAAATCGGAGGACGGCGTTCTTTACCATCCAATCACACAGTACCGATACAGTTTCCGTCAGGGCGCAGCTGTGGCGTGCAGGTACAGCCCGATATTATCGATTCCACGGCGAAATGCATAAGACGTCTTGTATAGTGATGAATTGCCTCCACTGAAAGTGGTTGAATTGAAGGCGGCTTGTATACACACGGATTCGTTGCGGGCGGTCGCGTAGCGGACCGTTACCAACAGGCCAAGCAGCTGCTCAGTGATTGCCGCGACGCGACCGTCTACTGCGAAGTAGGGCGTGTGACACGCGAAAAATGGCTCCTCTCACGTCTGCAACTACTAAGACTCACCTCTGCTTAAAGGCATCGTACACGATGAAAACCATATTTGGGTTTTTGATGTTTTCGTGTTGTACTATCCCTATAGTGACCAACGGTAGCAAAACGCCCCCTCAAAAACGTCAACTTTTTGAGAAAAACCCATTTTTAGAAAGTTCATAGCAAATTTGAATTTCGCGCCGGCATCAACTTGTGATAGTTGCGCAGAGAATGCAGGGAACAGTCTTACGCTTCGTTCCTTGGTGCAGCGTTGGAAGCAATTCATCGAGGATGCCTCTCAACTACGACTTCAGCGAAATTAAAATGGGCTACCCACATGCTGCGTCCGGTGCTGCCGGCTGCTTTCGATCGATGCCGAATTCGAAATCGACTGGCGTGTGTATTGCGCCCTACGACGCGTCAAGGCACGCCCGCCGTCGGCAACCCAAGAGTTTTGTTCCTTGTAACAACGGATCGACCCCAAGGCCGGCCCCCCAAACCCAGGAAGCCATTTTGAGGTAAGCGAATCTCCACTCAGACACGGTTTTGTAACTCCAAACTTTCTGAGTGACATCGTCATGGCCCACTAGTCCGAATGAACGCATAAACCCAAATTCGGTTTTCATCGTGGACGATGCCTTTAAGTGCCGTTAAGTTTGAATGGCTGATTTACTACCTATTTCTAGATTTCGTAAAACTGGCTCCCGTATAAGGTTATGAGCGACTTGCTGGAATATTAATTTGCTCGAAAACAGAAACATATGAAATTGTTAAAAAAAACTCTGGAAAATAGAAATGCTTCAGTTTTTTTTTGAGGTTTCTCTTTTCAAGAACCGTGAAGTGTTCGGGTTTTCCGTTCTCAAACTGCTTCGCACACCAGTGCTAATATTAGACTATCGTGGTGCAAAAGCAATAAGTACCCCCAGATCGCTAGTGCTTAAAGGCATCGTCCACGCAGAAATTAATATGTTATTTTTTCATGTTTTTGTACAGCTTGGCCTCTTTAGTAGGCGGAAATGTCGAAAGAGTTTGTGAAAAAGCTTCAATTGTAAAGAAAGGCCAGCTTGAATGCGTTGAAATGAATTTTAATTTCGCGCCGAATGAGTTTTTGAAGTTTATCTGCCTTCGGAGGCATAGTCGCTGTCATTCTAGAAGTTTTCCTGCATGAGGAGTTTGTGCAGTGAACTCTAACAAATATTGCCGCGTCTCTTCTGCCTGCTCCGCTACTCCCCCGCGATCCCGGACTGCCTACGACTTCCCCGCGACCTTGGACTCTTCCGCGAATTTACCGCGATTTGGTCAGTGAAGAATCGTACGCGGTTCTGCACCGCATCTCTCCGCAACTCTTCCGCTTCGACGCCGGCAGGCGAGAAGTCGGGGGAGAAGGGGAGTATTCGCGGCAAGATTTCTCAGAGAATGTTTCCCATGTTGTTTGACGGTGGCATGAACATTCGACGAAAAATGGCTAGGTGATCGACCCAGAAAAGCTAGATGATCAGCCCTACAACAGTTTTCAGGTGCTCATAACTTTTAAGGTGTGCATTTTAAGAGCCTCGAGTTTAGTGGGTGATGTCAGCTCTGCCGAATGTTTCGGTTGCACACGAAAAATTGGAAATGATTTCTAGCGCGCACGATGCCTTTGATATAATCCTCGTATCACCTCCCTATGATAGTGCCCTCTGTAAAAATCTCCGCTGGAGCCGGTCAGTGTCGAAACTGGTTCAGTGAGCCTACCATAGAATCGCGCGACACGAAGCCATAATAGTGCTGCGCTTGATTTTGGGCAACGTTCGCTTGGGGTCGTAATGATGAAGTTCCAGAACTGCGAAGCAGTGTCAGTTGAAATAGTAAATACTGAAGGCTGTTTATTTAGTACCACCCACCTCAAACAACCTGCAGGAAGCTACTATGTATCGATCCTGATGTAATCCTCGGGTTGGAGCGCGTTGCTGTCTGACATTCCTCCTAACGAAATTTGGGATCGCTTACGATTTTTTGTAAATTTCGTTAGTCGTTAGTCGTAACTATGCGCATCTCTGGTGGACACCGATACAAAGGAACGTATATTGAGGTATGGTCAGAACATGGATGCGATAATAAACTGCAGTATCAGACGGAGGAACAACATCTGCTGAACTGCTACAATAGGAAAAATCTGTGGGTGTAGCATTTGTTTGAGAGAAACGGATCGAGTGAATTAAAATCCTTGGCAAAGTTGATTGAACAAACTATTAGATAGAATGACGGGTATACAACGAAGATATAGATGCGGAACTTCTTAACAGTGTCGAATCGACACATGAGCCGCTTCATCTAATCAGCAGCCGCGACGCTGCGTGGCGGGAGAAGAAACACGCGGTAAGGCCTATTTTAGAGTTTCATCGCAGCGCGGCGCGATGAGATGTTTTCTGTGCGCATCGATCAATAACGCGCCGCTCGTCGATTCGCATACGAATCATGAAATCGCGCCGCGCCGCGATAGAACTCTAGAAACCCCCTAAGGCGAAAGGATGATGACTATCGATTGAATAATTTCGCGCTCAGCAGCTGAGAGTGTCTTGCTAATTGAATGACACGGATGATATGTATCTCTTCGAGTTAAGGCGAATAGGCAATTAATCAAATGGAATTTAGCACTTTTCTTGTATTGGGAACTGGGTCGATGGCGTTAGAGTACGTCAGTATGGTCAGGTGGCTAGCGCTAAATGAATGTTGATGTACTTGGCCACGAACGGACGACAATGAATTAGTACGGTTGTATAATAGTTTATACATGTGGCAGCAATGCAGATATTGGGGACTCATCTAAAATGCGGTTAAAGATGCGACGGGAACCCGTTTTTTGTTGGGCGATGATGAAAGGGTACGTTCACACATGAGATATGCGAGAAATGTTACACTAAATAAATGGACGGGGCAAAATTGAAGGAGAATATAGTCATGAGACTATACGCTAGCCGAAAAAAGTCTAATGCGGGAGTGATCAGTTTCAAAACCATTCTGATGAACGAACGGAAAGCAGTGATAGCGGAAGTCAGAGAGAAGGAGTAGAAGAGGTGATCGGGAGTGATTCGATAGGGGTAAAGAGAGTAATTTGCTACCACGCCGGAAAAAAAAGGGGGCGGTGTCGAAGAAAGTATGAAGAAGAAAGGAACGAACGAAGGACGAAGAAGTTAACAGCGGTTTCACGATCGTGACCCGTTCTCGCAGTTGTTTGTTGACCACCAACCATCATCGTCAGCCAGCCCCAACTCGCCAGCAAGGCAGCCAGCCCCACCAGAAGAACACGAAGGCATCATCGTATTTTTCGACATGACAGCCGACGTCACCACCCCGTAGCCCCTCCTTAATACCGTACGATACAACAAAAGAGTCAATTAACATCAGTGATTACTTGTCAACCGATGCTGACTGCTCATCCCAAATTGCCATTGAGAACTTAGTCTGGCGCAGGTGAATAAGACATTTTTTGAAAACCACTGCAACGAGCCTCTCCAGTAGTCTGCGATAGCATGTAGCGCCCGTCACAGTTACTGCTATTGTAGAGAAAAAATCCTTCATTACGTATATTAACTATGCAAAGCATACTATACCTTTGCCAACCCCCTTCCCCCTTTGGAAAACACTGGTAATCAAGATCACAAGGATTTTTGACCGTTAGCATCTTCACAAAATATAACACAAAAACAATGTTAGTAGCTTTCCAGGAGGGAACAAAAGAAAGAAATAGTATGCATGTGGTGCTTAATCCTGAAAACTGCCGTATCATAATTACAAATAGCTCTTTAGATATGATGACAGAGTTTCAAATCTGATCTCGTGGACATATGCGCGTGCCTATTCCCCTTCTACAGTACTGGTGATAACTTTTGCGCTTTCGGCGAAAAAAACAAAAAATCGTTTTTTTTGCCCTTTTGTAATACTCTATCCATGATGGTCGATTTGGGATTTTAAAGAGATATTTGGAATCAGGATCGAGAGAACTCTCTTTCAACAGCTTCCGCAGCTCAATTTTCGGGGGGGGGGCCGTAACTCCGTTCCCAGGGGGTCTTGTACGATTACAGAGACATCATTGGATTCAGCGTGGGACCGTTTTAAAAATAGGCAAGAAAACAGAAAAACGATTCCGAGGTTGGATTGTGCCTTTAAAGGCATAGTCCAAGCTTATCGACGAAATCTGCGATATCCTCATAATTGTGAAGTAGACCCATCCCATATAACACCTGCCAAGTGCGAGCTCTCGATTCCTCCGAATAAGCGAGATATATGAGGAAGCCACCATGGGGCACTTACATCAGGAAACCACTTTGGCACGCCCCTCTACGATCCTTCGAGCTGAACAGCGGCGAGATTTTGGATCAATACCCACGTTTTTCCATCCATTCTTAGCTTCTCTATCCAGTGAGGTCCGCTCGCATTCATCGGTTGCAAATGATGGAAATTACAGGCCTCGGACAACTCGTCCATCATGCTTCAGCAGCTCAATTTTTGAGGAGCCATAACTCCGTTCCCAGCGGATCTTGTACGATTCAAAAGACATCATTGGAATCAGCGCCGGACCGTTTCGAAGGTACGCAGAAAAACAGAAAACCGATTCTGAGGCTGGACTGTGCCTTTATTTGCGAAATCGCGTTTTGCGCGTGTTTCGGGTTGACTGTTCCATGTCCAATTTTACCTACCCATCTTTTTTAAAGTGATCCATGTGTCATTCCAGAGGAAAGAGCACACGATGCTGATTTCCAATATCTCTTTAGATTCCCAAATGGACCACCTTCAACAGAGTTGTGAAGAAAGGGCAAAAAAAACAACGTTTTTTTTGCGTTTATTCGCAAAAACGCAAAAATTCTGACCAGTATTGTATGGTTCATTCTTTTCTATGAACCCCTCACTCAAAATGTATCGAATTTTGGAGCGTACAATCTTTTCGAAATAAATGGTGTTCAGAGGCCTGAAGGGTCCTCAGTTTGTACAGGCTTTAAAACGGCGAAATTCACTTGGTTCCTAAACGTGCTGGCGCGGAGCGGAGGTTGGAGACAGTGAGAGAACGTAGGGCAGCCGGAGGCCCAGGCGTCACGCGGGCCGCTCGCGCCTAGGATGATGTGAATTACGACATTTTATAGAGGGTATGAGGTAGATCGCAGCGTATCAGTAATCGGTGACAGTTTTACTTCCCGCGTAAGAATGTAGAGAACCACTCTAATGGGGTCATTCTAAAGAATAAGGTGTCTGCAAAAAATTGTACCACCGCTGAAGTACATACTTGGACCCGCTACTGAAAGAACACGAGATAAAATTGCCAAAATTCGAACATGGTTTGTAGCTAAATTCAAGGCACTCAAGTTTTTGTTATTTTCCACCTCCCTCAAAGAAATCAACTCAATTTAGGATGAAATACGATTGAAAATTTTCCATCACACTTCTTTGTGCTTCCCATTGATTCAAGAAAACCAATCGATTTCACAGATTTTTGAGAGGAGTCTGTGATGTGTGTACAGATCGATAGAAAAACTTTAGGGACCCTTATGCTTCAAGTTTGACGCATAAATTTGACGTCGGAGAAACAAGAAAAGTGCCCGGATTCAGCTATTTGTCACACTGGTGCCCCAAACTTGAGTTTCGATATTCTGCTCTAATGTTCCTTCAATGGAGGGTCCATTTACTTTGGCGGTAAGACGTTTTTAAGCAGGGCGACCATGTTGGAATACATAGTTCTCCACGTCCACCTGAGGGAGGGAGCAAAAATTACCGAAGCCGACTCTGTGGCAAGTTCTATTGTGAAAAACCGGGAACGTTTCAGGTTCGCGCTCACCATTTGTTCCTAGAACGATATTGCGTTCGGAAAGGATGAAACGTTGCGTTCAAAAATGCTACGCCTATCGAAGCGAAATTCCGCTGCGCCGTCGCGAACATCCGCTTTTTTTCCGCGATCAGCATTGTGCTGCGTGCTGCAACAGTGGTTGTCCGCAAATGCAGAGTGAAATTTCATTTTGATAAGGACAGTATGTAGATGTAAGCGTGGTGAAACAGAAAGCTCTCTCGCTGTATCAAGAAGCAACCCTGTGTAGCAGCACATTTGAGAACCAACTTTCTGAAATGGTAAATAAATTCGAGAGCTTAAAAAAGTTACTCGATTTCGAAACGCTCAAGTATGACCTAAACATATTGCTGCAAGAGGGGGCTAGAGATGAGGAAGAGAGTGAGGATAGAAAAGTTGAAAAGTACAAACAGTGTGGGGTCGTAGGAAAAGTAAAAACGGTCGGGAAGAACCAGATGGAGAGAAGTCCGAGAAAATGAGAGATGGTACGACAGGTATGAAACCAATAGATAAAGACGATGGAGGAAGGCCTGGCTTTCGCTCACAGGAAGGGAGCAGAGCGTTCGATGAAGGAACCGAAGAAATCCGGGTATTTGTGTGTGAGAGAAACATTTATCAGATGATGTGCCTATCCATCTACAAAAACAACAATTTGCAGTCGTTGCACATGAAGAAATTCTACGTTTCATTCGATTTCTGTTGGAAACTAAGGATCGAATAAGTTTCTTTCCCGGGGGAACAGCTCCTCACCGTTTTGGATTTTTGGCAAGTTTGAGTAATCGAAGACAAAAGATGGAACAGTTCACGTTAAAAGAGAAAATCGAAGCAGGAGGTTTTCCAAAGAGATTGAAACAACTCGTTGAATGGTGTTATAAATTGCAGAGGGGTGTAGGAAGATGTAAAAAACAGCTGGTCATTCAAACAATAAATTGCGAACATACGTTAAAGAGGAGGAAATGTTCAAATTTTTGCTGATGTGAGTTTAACGTACGTAGCTGTATTCATGAGAGCAGGGAATTCTAATGCAAGTCAATAGAACCAGCCTATCCAAGTCCATTGAACTTGTTTGTGTATAGTAAATCTGCTGCGACACATCTTCGGAAACTGACAGGATTACAACTGCATGCATGCATAACGTCTCTAGCTCTACAGTCTAGAAGGGAATGGGTTGATAAAATGAAAGCAGTGAAGGGCACATCCATGAATACGCAGCTGGTAACCGGGAATATCAGATCTTTTCGAAGGGCTTGTATGATCATCGTGACAGTGTTTTGTTCGAAACCATCGTACGCGCTGAAAATCACGTGTGAGTTCCTGCTTTCAATCAGGAATCTGAGTCTGGTTAACAAAATCTGTGGTCCTTAAATTGCACCACCATGAAATATTGTCGGGAAACTAACGTGGCGGCAATTTCAAGGCATTCCGTGGATTTCTACAACAGAATTTCTCTGTAAAAATAATGGACTTGTGAGATTCTTCGGTCGTACTCAGGGTCAGGCAGACCGTTGTACAGGACCCCGACGAAGTTATAGTCTACAGCAATGGAAGTAGGACATGGTGAGGTTGCGGACTCGTCCTAACATACGGTAGTTTGTTAGTGGTATCACTCTTTTTTTTCGAAGCAGCTGTGATAGATCGGTGAGTCTGTGTTTTCACCGATATGACTACATCTGTGGAAGCAATGAAAACAGGTGAAAATGTGAGAGTAGAAATGAAAACTCACCGACAGATTTCAGTTATTTCGAAAAAATGAGTGATAACACATGCAGACTACAGTAAATTAGGAAGAGTCCGCAACCGCACCAGGTCCTACTTCCATTGCTGTAGACTATAGGACCTGGTGAGGTTGCGGATTCTTCTTAACATACTGTAGCCTGATAGTGTTATCACTCATTTTTTCGAAATAACTAAAATTGGTCGGTGAGTTTCGGCTTCCGCTCTCACATTTTCATCTGTTTTCATTGCTTCCACAGATGTAGTCGTATCGGTGAACACACAGACTCACCGATCTATCAAAGCTGTTCCGGAAAAATGAGTGATACCATAACAAACTACCGTATGTTAGGACGAGTCCGCAACCTCACCAGGTCCTACTAACACTGCTGTAGACTATACGTCCCCCCTTGCAGATCAAAATGGTTGGAAAATGTTCAAAACTATTACGTCCCCCTCAGGTCCTGAAAAATTTTCAAAAGGTTTTTGTGGTCACAAATTTCAAAAAAAGTATATTTCAACTTAAAAAAAAATTCCTGCACTGCCTATCCGACTGATTAGCCTCATGGAGTGTAGTTTTGACTTGCCCTTGAGCAATAACATCTGCATTGAGAAAGAAGTAATCAAAATTGTGACACAGATCGCCTCACAATCTAATGATGGCATGCCGATGGCGAAAAATGTGGGCAAATTAAAGCATAAATAAAAAAAAACGCTGGGTACTTGTTTCTTGCTTGCATTAGGTTTTGTCCTAATCTTGATCGTGCAGTAAGCTAACAAAAAGTCAGGAATGATTTGAAAATGACGCAATAGGCGAGCTTGAGCTGATAGGAATTTTTTGAAGTGGAGGAAATTACGGTGAGGATGTAGAACGTTTCCTAACTCTTAATGAATTCTTACTTCGGAATGGGCAAAACTCCGGCGTACGTTGAACAATCTTTGGGGACGTTTTGAACTCTCGAAAACAGCTCACTAATCATGAGGCTTCACGACACCTGGGTGCAAACCTAGTTGGATGGAGTCACTCAGGATACGAGCGAAGAATGAATGATACACTATCAAAACTCTAAGCATTTTGATGGAGTTTCTGTAATAACAATGACTGATAGCACCATCAAATAGCAGATACCGGCAGAAGTCTACATTTCGAAGGATAAGAAACCTCCGACCAGGTTTGTATCGTGACCTCCAGGTGTGTGGAACCCTTTTGTGGGTGCGTAAACCTTCACAATTTCAAAAAAGTTCGATTCCCAACTACCATTGTTCAAACAGAAAGGGTGCGAGCGCGGGTGGGAAAGGAGGTGTCACCGGCAATGGTTTCGCGGGCACTGTTGCCAAATACAGTGCCCGCATAACCACCTCCGGTGGCAGACGCGGTTTGGCATTGAAGCGCGATACTTTTCGACGGCTTGCCGCCGTGGTGAATCGAACCATTTGCTCCGGAACGCTCTAAATTGAGTAGTTTCCGAGCGACATCGTGGTAGTTAGTAGACGACAGGCCAAGGATGAACAGTTTACCTCCAGGATCTTAGAATTGCTTTTTTTGAGAAAAAAATTAGTGTTGTCCATATTCGGCCACAAGCGCGGTTTTAAACAACGGTTTTGGACAACGGTGAAACATGTTTTGGACGATTTTCTTCGTGACTTCACGGTGGTGGGAGGGGTGTTGGGTATCAGTTTGTAAATAATTTCATGGAAAATCTGAATCTTTCTTTCAGATTTTCGAAAAGCTGAAATTTTATGGGGGGACATATGTTGTCCTATTTTCAAAGTGAAGAATTTAACCGATAGTGAGCCCGATTAATGAATGTGCTCTGTAACTCGTCAAAAAATTTGTTTTATGCGCTGAAAATTTGAATACTGCCTAAAATATGTCTATCACGTCGTTATGTGAAGATACTTTCCTCACATGTACTTTTGTGGTGCTGTACTATTGCTCTTTGATCTTTTTGCTCTATTATATACATTATGTGAGACAACCACGTCCGAACCCCTCGTTCCAATATCTGTTTTCTTCACAGAAAGAAAGACGCAACTGAAGGCACCCCGACTCCTCGAAGTTTTGGCCCGAAGCTTTTACGCACCCCCCCCCCCTAAAAAAACCTTAATTTCGAAAATTTTCAAGTTCCTCCTGTTGTCCGGCAGGACAGCGCCCGCCTGACCCTGGAGAGCTATTCTTTATCTGACAATGTAGGCCTGAGCCGTAACTTGGCGCACACATCATCTCAGAGAGAAATTCAGAAGGCAGGAAACCGTTGTTCAGAGTGCGGTTCAGTTGTGTATTGGTAAAAGCATTAAGTGGAACATTTTTGTAAGGTGTGCTCTATACTTCAGGAGCCGGATACATCAACACGAATCTCGGGGTTTGGGCAGGCGCGGGGCACGCAAGGCTTCGAAATCGGCATGCTAAGCCGCCGGGGCAAGGGCAGTGCCCCAAACTGCCCCATCACGGAGGCTGGGGCAGCGGTTGCCCCGGCAGGGGCAAGAATGTTGAAACGTTGCAGAAATATGATACGATGATGTAGTAACCAGCATTTTCAAGACTTGCTGTAACTTTCTTCGACATTACTTTCTTGAACTTCACGTAAAAGTTTATTAGCCTAAAATATTACTTCTGGAAGGAAATGATTCCGTTCTCGGATGATTTTATTGACCTCCTCAATTTTTATTGACGTATTTCCTCTTTGTTTCTTCCCCGTCTTTGTTGGTCAAGCTCCTATTACTGCTTTCATTCTCTTCCTCCATTGGGCTACCGTATTCCTTGCGCTATCGCCCGATGTACTACAGTCAGAGAGTTACGGGGAGCTTTTGTTTAGATTTTTTTGAAAAAAAATTCTGAAATCTCAGAAAACTTTCTTTGAAAATTCCTTCACATTTTTGAAAGATGTGAACTCCTTTCAAACGGCACTCATTGTTTTGAGTTCTTTACCTACATATTGCTTGCAAAATTTGTCATTTTCTCTTCTTAATTCGTCCGGCAGATCTACTGAGTATTATAAGAAAAGTGTAACGTATTTGGTTTTTTAAGTGCTCACCAAAAAGTGTTTGATCTATAAAATACAATAGGTATTCGTCCAGCTATCTTCCGAAAAAATAGAGAGAATTGTTTCACGAGAATCTTTCATAAGGAAAAGTTCTCCGCAGATCTCGTTTCGGTACTAAGTTGTCGGGAAAAAATTCTCGTCACCCGTTGTTCTGAAATCGGTTCAAATTTTTAGAGCTGTTCGTTGAGTGTGATAGATAGTTTGGGAGATCCCATCTTTTTCTATGTAACAACTCCGCCTACGCGTAGCTAGATGCCTCCGAGGGCGCGGCCTGTAACGCCGCCCCATTCCATGTAGCGAGTATTTACGGGCTTTAGCTACGATAGCTAAAAACCGCACATTCTTGTGTCGAATGTGTTCTTCGTGGATTTAGCAACAGCCTGTGTTGAAATGGAATCTGAAACCCGCGCAGGCTACGCGGAACGCAGGGATGCCGTTCGAACAATGTTGGCCCAGTCAACTCACGGAGTGATTACTCGACACTCTGTGGCTGGTCGTGAGGGGTTATCCCGTGTCGCTCTCTGGAAGACCCTGCTTAGGATAATTTTAACCGCTGGGATGCCGCAGGCGGTGGGGAAGAAATTGAGGTGCCGTCGATCGCAGCTCGGATCGCCTTTCTAGTACGGATCAGGACGGGGTGGGTCGATCGACCGAGCGCCGTAGCTAGAATTCACATAGAATATGCGGACGCTGTAGCTAAAGATTCACCAACTGATGCTAAACTTTTCGTAACTTACGTAAATTTTCGTGTTAAAATTACACTAGCTGCCTCCGAAACACTGGGCATCTCCGGTTTCCATGTGAGGAATCTAGCTACGCGTTGGCAGAGAAATATTGGCATTCTCAAAAAACTTGGTGATTTCGGAATTCCAAGACGAGTGAATTTTAAGACAAATTTTGAGGAAAGTACAAAGCGTCAACTGAGCGTATTCAATGAGAAATCGGAATGCAGCGAAAATTGTATTTTTAAACAAGTTTTGTAAATGTGATACTGTGGCCGTCAACGACGTTTAAATCGACTTTTGTATTTTCATCAATTTTTGAAATGTGATCAATAATTGACAGAATAAAAATTATTGAATAAGGACTCGTTGATATCGTAGAGCAGCAGTTTCACTGATGAAGCTCGCTTCGTAGAGCAGAAAATGTCAAAGACGCAAATTCATAGGATTCGGAAAAGTTTAATAACCTTGAACCGTTGGGACTTTCTGCTACCATTTTAACCTAGCCGATTGCTTGGTTTCAAATTTCAAAAATTAAGTGATTTTAAATTATAGTGGAGTCCACCAAGAGTGTCTCATTTACTTATCAATGAGAAGCGGTCGATTGGAGATCAATGAACATGAAACTCATTGCAGCACAACCGCTCTCGCTCAATCGGTATCGAGCGTGCTGGTATGGAATTCATGCACATTGATCCCCAGCAGACCGCTTCTTATTGATAAGTAAATGAGACATTCTTGGTGGACTCCACTATACCATCATTTCTTCAGCTTTGGTGGTGCAACTTGTGAAATTTCAAGCCCCAATAACCAGCGCAATCGAAAATTAAATCAAATTCAAAAAAGGGTGAATGGAATTTTGGCATACTAATAACACGCTACATTATCAAAAAAAAAGGCATGCAAGATGATACACCGCTTCAGTAGCCACACCCTGCCCCTGCCCCTGCCCCACCGTGTGCGTTGATGCATCCGGCCCCAGTGGTCATATGAGACAGACCGTGAAGAGGAATGGCAGACCACAAAAGCAGGCAAGGGGAATATAGCATCGAACAGCTCCAGACAGAGCTACGTTGGGTGGAGCCGGGAACTTCACCAGCCTTCACCTCTGGGCAGGTGAAGGAGCGAAGTTTCACCACAGTGGAAACCGACAACGTGCAGCGAAAAGCCCCGAAAAATATTCACTGTGACCCGACATTCGTGCAAGTCACTTTCAAGATTAGTTACACGTTGTCACTACCGGTTTTTTGTCCATAACTTGTTTAACCCTTGAAGATAGACCTATGGTGCAGGATATTTATGAAATCCACCTGAAATACTGCATCGAATAGCGTTTTCATGTTCAGAAAATATTTCATGTTTTCATGTGTTTTTCATCTTACGTTCTCTGTCAGCCGATTTCAGTCTATGAAGTGCACTTCTTTGCCTGGAGCTATCGGTTTTTCGTTCATATCTTTTTTACGTTACGAGATAAACCTTTGGTAAAGTCTCGTTTCTAAATTTCCGGAAAATTCACCCATGACTAGTGTTTTCAGCTTTGAAAACTAATTTCTCGTTCCTACAGCCTGATTCATTTTATATAATACCATTTTTTCGCTTATAACCCTTTGAAGGCACCGTCCAAGCTCTTGGGTAAAATCTGATATTATGGTCCGGTCGCTGTGTTTAGCAACCCTGCCGAACGCGGATTCTCAACTCTCCAGAATAAACAAGAAAAATCGAACACCAATTTCTCCGCCCCCAAAAACAGCACCCATTCGCTCCGCCCACTTCAGAGCTTCCGGTCTCAATACGGACGAGAGGCGCCATGGATTTCGATCTAAATCTACGTTCTTGCACTTGTGATTGGTCTAGCTTCATAGTGTGATCTGCTCTGGTGCCGTGGCTGCGAGCGACGAGTGAAAACAGGCCCGAGACAACTCGTCCACGTTTTTTTTTCAACGTTCAAATTCACAATCTCTGAGAATCCATAACTACGTTCGTAGTGGATTCGGAGAATTCTAGGAACACCGTTTTGCTCAGCACAAAATTCTCTCCAAGACTACCATGAGAACTGGAAAACGAAGAATTCTGTGTCGACTGGTGTTTTGGGATTTGAATAATAACTTCCCGATCCTTCAGCTCAATTCTGTTTATCAAAAACAGTTTTTCGCTTATTACTTTCTCACCGTTAGAGATAGGGTTGTGTAAAAGTGATTTCTGAAATCTACGTGAAATTCTGCGTCGAACAATACATTGGGTTCCCAACTTTACTCGCTCCATGAGCCAGCCAGGTCGGTGGATACGAGCTCTATAGTAATCTCCATAGGGTGCTCTCGCCTCTATGGTGTAAATGAGGACGCAGAGATTTGCTGGAGCAAACAATGGGGCTCGGCTAAACCGACCTGGCTGGCTTATGGAGCAAGTAAGGTTAGAAAACTGATAAATCGGTCGACGAAGAATTTTAAGGGGATTTCAAAAACAATCTTCACCATGACACTATCACTAACCGTTAAAGAGTTATGAGCGAAAAACCGGTATTTCATTGAATGAATGGCTGGGTGATCGAAAAAGTATCTTTCAAACCTCAGAGCGCCATTCGATGCAGAGTTCTATGAGAATTTCGAAAACAACCTTCATGAAGGGTCCATCTTCAAAGGCTAGAAAGTTGTGAACGAAAATCCGACAGCTTCAGGCGGAAAAATGCACTTTATAAACTTACAGGCTATGAAACGGCGAAATTCACATGGTTCCTACGCGCGCTAGTGCGGAGCGGAGGTTAGAGACAGTGAGAGAGCGTAGGGGAGACGGTGGCCGAGGCGTCGCGCGCTCCGCTCGCCCCTCGAATGATGTGAATCACGACGTTTTATAGATGGTAAATCGGCTGGAAGAGTGGGATATTATTTTTCGACCCTTCTCGATAAAAAAAGTTATATTCGAAAATCTGATTGCTTTGAGTGAAAAAGGTTATTTCAAGAATTGAAATTGGCTATGAGATTGGGAACGTTTTTTTTTAACTGAAAACGTTGTTCAACGCTAAATTTCATGTAGATTTTGGAAACATTCACATCCAAATAAATATCTTCAAGGGCAAAAATGTTATGAACGAAAAACAGGTAGTTTTTTTTAATTCGCTTATAAAAATATTCCGAAAAAAATTCACTTCAAGACAGCTCAAAGGGAATTTTTCATGACCGCGGCAGATTCTTTGTCAAGAACAGGGAATATTGAAATGCGGTCACCTAATGAAAAAGTTTATGTTTTGCGATCAATGACTAGAAATAAAAATATACTGAATGCAAAAAAAGAGGATTAAGAAAACGTTAATTTCTGAAGTTTCTGGTTTAGAGGGAACCTTCACGATTTCCCACTCAGGTATCCTAAACAATCTTCTCCTCCTAGACCGCTCTCTCCACCCCAACGAACATATGGCTCCAGATCAGTACGGTGTAAAATACATGCTAATAATATAAAGGCGAAATTCGATGTTCACGTGCATTCACCAATTTAAGACAGCAAATAGTTTCTGATGATTAACCAACATCTTTGGATCAACAGTAGAAGTGGCGAATGGTGGAGAAGCAAATGATTCAAAGCATTAAATGTGATGATGGTGAGGCCTGGATCGAAGATAAGGATATGAACCATCTTCGGTCATTCCGTCGTGCTTGAGATGTGTACATCACGTATAGACAATCATTGGAAGATCTCGGAAGCGTGGAATGCACAGGGCTTTGATGGCCAATATGTATAACATCCGCATGGCTCGTGAAGAGACTTTGTGTTCCCTATTGGAGGTTGGCGCAAACTCGGTGCACCTACGTTATAGCATATGGCACCGAGTTTGCGCCAACCTTCAACAGTGAACGCTAAGTCTCTTCCGGATCCATGCCGACGTTATGTACATATTTGTGGTCGTAACCTCTGTAACAGGTTTCTCTCTCTTCGCTTTTTGTGATTAGTTGTAAAAAGGGATGAACAAAGAACTGTCGAGATAGTTGACCACGTTCCGGCGGTGAACGGGGGCAACAAAAGCGTTCGATCTTCTGCGAAAATTCGTTCTCTAGGAGTTCTATGCACTTTAGATAACGATTACTGTGGTCCAGCCAAATACACGGTGGTGAGCGATGTCAAGCCCCTCTCAGGCACAATCTAATACACACTTCATTGTATACGTAAACCCTAATTTTCCCCTGTAAACCCTAAGCCCCCCCCAAAAAAAAGGTTGAAAAAACCCTAATTTTTCCCCTGTAAACCCTAAACGCATTTCCCGTGATCAGGAGCGAATCCAAGGTGCGGAAAAACCGAAGTACAGATGTTTTCACAACATTATCCTTCCGAGAACTTTCTAATAACACTTTTTTTCGATTTTCCGCCGTTTTAATGTATGCGCCCACCGAGTATAGAAAGGAAACCATTTGAAAGTCCTACTAACTTCACATTAGAAAGTAGTCTACATGAACTCCTTGGCCCGTAGCAAACCCCCCGCCGCCACCACATAAAGATGGCAGCCGACCTGAGGTACATCGTGCCCGGATGCCACCTATTGTTGCCAGTTCGAAGCGACCTTTCGTAACGAGGCATTTCTATTTGCAAAAATCGGCCACATGTTGGGGTCGAACCACGCACGCTGGTCGCATCGACAGCGCGCACAACAGCTGCACCGCGCGGTCACAGTGGAGATGGCATTCTCGCTATTAGCAAGGGTGTGAGATGAACAAAACAATAGACAGGAATCCATTCCATGCAAATCGTTCTCTTAACATCTGCAGTACATTCTATTCTGCTAAGTTCATTACAAACTATTCACGACTATTACTGCTTACACGTTTGCAGCAGTTGCACAAGAACAAGATTTCGAGTTTGCGAAGAAATTCATGGTTTCTGTTTTTTTTGGAATAGTTCGCAGATTACTCGAAACTTGATCAGAGTGATTTGGACATTGAAAATTTTCATCTTCTTTGTCTAACCTGAAATACATCATGCCCTGTTGCCAGCCAAAGCCACCATCTTGGAAGGAAAATTCTTCTTTGAAACTAAGCAGGTAAAGTTTTAGTTCTTGAATTATACCTATTCTTACAAGGCTTATGAATTTTTCTTTAAAGAACCATGTTTGTACATGATCACGCTACTACTGGCTTAACAAACATCGACACAAAATGGAGTTAAGAATAGAAGCAAATCTTGATTTTTTCAAATATTTCATGTTTTCGAGTACGATGCCCTTTTCAGAGGCAGAGAAACCGTTCACAAGTTATCACGAAAATTTCCCCTGTATCCAGCAATTTTGATAATAACTCGGCTACCTTTGAAAACCCCGTGGTGTAGGCTTGTTCTTGACTGTTTCCAGGGCGGAGAAGTGATAAGAAATTTTCGATATTTATCGGAGTTTCTCAGACTTTTCTCAGACTAGGATTTCTTCTTTTTTTTCGAGACGATCGTTCAGATTTCTGTCTGATAGAAGCTTATAATCTTCAATCCCTTGTACTTGTTTTCTCTCCAGAATAGTCATCATGACCTTTAAATCTGCTGCTATTCTTGACCGCTGCTGACGTTTTCTCCTTTCCCTGCTGTTCATGTTTTTCTTTACCTTTTTCGTAAGCACTGCACGTTTTGTGTCTTACGGTATGTGACATAGTATGTGTGTGAGTTTTTTTTGGGGGTAACTTTACCGAATGTGCATTTCCGACAGCTTCTGTGGTGAAAAAAGGTGTTGTGCAAAAGTACCATTTCGATCGAATTGAACATAGCCAGTTAGTGATAAGGTTAAGTGGAACACGATCTCGGACTTGCGAAGAATTTGTCACCATATCTCTCAGCGGTCGCCGAAAATTAGCGAACCATGAAACCATACGAAAAATTGGTCAGCTCTAAGGGAAAATATTTCGTCGAATTTACCTTCAAACTATTTTGGTGGATTCCTGAAGAAAACTCACTGCATATACATACCATGCAGTACAAACACGTCACGTACAGCTTTTTTTTAAGAAAAAAGGAACCAGCTCGAGGGCTCAGAAACAGCAATAATGAGGAGAAAATGTAGGGAAATTAGCGCCCACGAAAAATCAACAGCTGATGAGGGGCAATTGATTATGCCGTCTCGAAATGCGGCCAACAGCATTGCAGCAATGACCTGCACTCATTGTAAAGTTTTTCATTGTTGTAGGCTTCACAATGATTTTTCCTCCGATATTTACCTCATGTTAGGGGAGGTTATCAGTCTAAAGCACAATCCACAGCCATAGCGGGAAATTTTTGCATGATCAGCGCAAAACTCGGAATTCCACTTAAACTTCAACGGAGGCGGTCAATCGTCGTCAGAAAAGGTGAAATGAGAAAAGGTGATCTCCTACCCGCGCCGTCACCACCTCGGTCATGCACGACCCATGACTTGGCTCCTTCCCTTCGTGTCTCTGCAATACGTGCGCTATTTCCATTTTCCACTCGCAGCTCGTGGCTCCCTTTCAGACTTCAGGTCCATGGCTGCGTACCGAGGTGGGTGACATTCGGCTGCGAGCGAAGTCACCACCTCAGCACGCACACGTGCATTAGGATAGGGCGGCCACCACCTATTCCGCTTGCGATGTGAGCCACCACCTCGCGCCGGGGAGGCAGCTATCAGCTCCCACCTTTCGGTGGGTTTGCTACAGGCCCTTGTTTCAAGATTGCAGGGTGTCTGAAAAGTTGTGACTGTCGTTTGTGAATCTTCGAATCAACCCATTTCAAAAATGAAATGCTCCTCTAGATCAAGGGAAACACTTTCAAGCACAGAAAGTTACAAAGTGTTTTCGAAATCATTTTATTCGCATTTAATACGCTTACACAACACAAGGTCGAAAATTATGTCCTCACTACTGTCGCACATTCTTGTCTCATTCTTTCTCCATAATTTGGTTCGAAGCATGCATCAAAGCTATTTTCAACGCAACCAAGCTAGCGTGGTGTTCTCCTGACATTTGATCAAGGCCGTAGTTATACACCAGCGGAATGAAAACGTCCCGCGATGACATTGCCGCCTCTTGCCGCTTGGATCAGGGACTCGTCTGCAATGTTGCGTCTTAGACGTCTTTGACGCAATACTGCGGACCTAAAATTCTCGGGCGTTTCAATTGCATTTTATCCATATTTCACGCTTCTAACACTTGTTTATGGCAAAAAGTCACTAGAAATCTATTGCTCCTGTCATAGCAGTTCTCGTTATGTCGCTTTGGTGGTATTTTAACAAGTTTAGATCTGAAAAATAATCAGCTGATGGAAATTGGCCAATTTCCAGCGGGGTAGGTCCCGCAAGGATACAGTATACAATGCCGCGGCGTGTATAACTGCTTGGTGCGGGCTTCCTGTGCGTTTTCCTGGGACAACTCTTCCTTTTGGCATGTCTCAGCACACTTAGACTCTGTTTCATTCCAAGTGAACTCATGTTTTCGGTTATCACAGCGCGGAGCGGTGGCCTTTTTGTCGAAACATCCTTATCACTAGTTATATTTCACCGAGGCCCACCGCTCCGCTGCTGGTGATAATCGAAATCAACAGGTCACTACGGCTGTACCAGAGCTTAGGACGCAATTAAGGGCAGGGTCCACGATAAATTTCGTCCTCGGTTTTTGGCCGGAAATCGAAAGTTCAGAGTCTCATTGGAGCCCGGGGTCGAAAGAACAAACGAAAACGAGCCAGAAAGAGCTCCATACGGCTCCGAAGTCCGCTCGCGCTAGCCCTTTCGCTCGCGGTCGAGTTTCTCGACGTGAACGAAGGAACACTCGAAATTGCGAAATGAGCGATTGTTTTCGATCAAAAGCCCCGTTCGTCCCTTCATTCTCAACTTCTCTCTTTACTCAGGTCAGCTCGAATACATCGGCTGCAAAAGACGGAAGTTACAAGCCTCGGAAAACTCGTTCACAATGCTTCTCTAGCTCAATTTTTGAGGGACCATAACTCTGATCCCAGAAGGTCGTGTACGATTTCAGACACATCGCTGGAATCAGCATGGGATCGTTTTCAAGATAGGCTGAAAAACAGAAGAACGATTTTCTTCGTGGACACTGCCTTTAAGTGGTAGTTGTCTTGCTATTTCCGCAGCGTTGCGCTGGCGTATAACTACGGCCTAAACCGAATTTCATCGAGTACAAAGCAGACGAGTTCTGGGCACAAACATCCTTGCCCCAGAATACCCAAAATAAATTCACGGGACAGCAGTTGTCGAGTTGGCCAAATGTGTCGGTCTTCTGTCTTTCTCTTTCTTTCTTTCTGTTGGAGTTTTTCTAGCAGCTGATGATGGAATTGTCGATAGATATATGGTAAAAATCTTCTAATCTGAGGAGAGGATTTTCTAAGTCTAGCGAATGACCAGCGCCGACCATGACGAAATTTTTCCAACAGATTTCTTGAGGCATTTTCGAACCTTTGTTGTACCGCTCCGCGGTTATGTTTCTTCCCGTTATTATGGTGAAGCTTTTTGAATTTGAGGTGAGTTGAATCACTGGTATACATATAGTTTCCTTATCATTGAACATGCAACATGTATCATGTAAGTGCGGGACTTTTTCACAACCCTGCCTATAAAAAACGATTAGGCATTCTTGGCTGGAGCCCAATCGGTTCGTATATGATGCGCTTAGCCATGGCTATTATGCTTGTTATCCGAAGACAATTTTCCGGATATTGGTTCGATTCAGATAATGTGCTTTTTCAAATTTTCGGATAACGGATCGATTCAGATAATGCCATTTTTCTAATGATTCGGATACGGATATCCGGTCGGATAATTTTGGATAACTGGATATTTTTGGAGCAAAGTTGAGGCAAAACGGTGAAAAATAATCCAGGCACTCAAGCAAGCATTTGAAAACATCCATAATTGAGCAAACAATGGTCCTTCATTGCATTCGCAGCATGTTCACATAAAAACTTTAATCCTCATATATGCATATTAATAAAAATATGAAAACAAATCTTCAATTTCTGAAAGTTGGGCTCCGCAGAAAAGGTCAAGGATTTGGCATTGCTCTAAAATGCCGTGAAATTGTTCCATTAGATTTGGCTATCAAACTGATTTTCTAAATGTAGTGAAATTGGTGAATCGATTTGGCTGTTGTTGGTATATGCAGACAACATAATCATTAAATGTAGTAAAATTGTTGCCAACGGATCTGGCAGGAGCTCTATGAATTATCACAGTCAAATCACGCGTCAGATCCTCTGGCGAGCAAATAAAGACAAAAACAAAAAACTACTTCTTAATTACTGCTTAGCGAAATGTCGCCTTATGGGCTAGAAATAAGGTTTCCGAATGCTATTCTGCCTTTTCAGTGTAGTTCCCACTAAGGTACTAGACCTTCCCTCACCGATTAGATAAAAATCATGAAAACGAATTGTAACACAATTTATTAGCTACTGACGCTATGTCTTCGTGTCCTCAACGCTTTCATGGTTCGCATTGTATGGAAACGTTTTTGTTGCTAGACTTATGCTTGTTCTCATTCGATTCAATATGCGCTCCAAGAAAAACCCCTTCTGACGCGTGATTTGACTGTGATAATTGATAGAGCTCCTGCCAAATCCGTTTGCAACAATTTCAATACACTTAATGATTATGTTGTCTGCATATACCAACAAAAGCCAAATCGATTCAACAATTTCACTACATTTAGAAAATCAGTTTGATAGCCAAATCTAATGGAACAATTTCACGGCATTTTAGAGCAATGCCAATCCTTGACCTTTTCTGCGGAGCCCAACTTTCAGAAATTTCACAACTTTTTCACAAGGGTTTCCCTTCTACAATATCGTCAAGCTCTGAAAGTCAAGTTGTTTTTTTTTTTCGAAAACATAGTGGTAGAAATGATGAAACAACCGCTCCGCTGCTAAGACTGCAAGATATGTAATAGTTGCAACGCGGCTTCCTACAAATAAGATAGCATTCATTTCCGAGCTACTCGCAGTCGTATTATCACTATGGTCGATGCGAAGCGGTTGTTTTTCGAAAAAAGGCAACTATCAAAATGAAGAAATCATTCTCAAAATCGCACCATTCCTATGATAGTGGAGCCCAACCCTGCGAGTAGCGGGGAAATGGAGGATACTTTTCGAATTTAAAAGTCGAAAAAATGAAGGAATGAGCTTTAAAATGACCCAATTGTACAGGGTCTAGGCACTATCCTAGACGGGGGGGGGGCACCCACCATTCAAGACAGAAATGGAATGAACCGCCAATTGGTAAGGCTACCAGTCGCAGTATTTCCATAGAGCCCTTATAAAAACAATGGTTGATAACGCAGTAACAGGCGTCTTTTATCAGAGTTTTTCATCATTTCTATGAGTAAATCTTGGGTGGCCCCACCACGTCTAGGATATACCCAGGGTCAGCCGCTCTAGCCAAACGTCACCGGTTCATGCTGATATGGCTCGTCTGCGCAGGCCCATATGTCTGATTCGGAACAAGAACGATAGTTAAAGGCAGTATTCACGATAGAAAATGTGTTTCAGTTTCCACTAGGCATGGGTAGTGGAGGGGCACACTGTAACGTCGACGTCGAAAGAACGCACGAAAACGAGCCAGGAAAAGCTCCAAAAGGAATAGTGGTATGGAGCTTCGGGGAACCGATCGGCTCCTAACGTTGAAACATGCCTGTTGTAGTGACAAAACTTGTTTACCTGCAATTACCTGTTTGGACACGTTTGATCGATACGTATAATTTGTATAGGAGAAGAACGGTTCCCCGAAGCTCCATATTCGCACTCCTCCAAAACAGCCCGAAGTTGCCACTTCGAGCGCAAGGCAAACCCCAAAAGCGAAACACACGCCCACCGACGTGAACAAATGAATGCTCGAGATCGTGAGATGAGCGATGATTTCAAATCATTAGCCCCGTCCTTCACTTCAATCTCAACTGCTCTCTTTACTCAGGTCAGCTAGCATACATCGGCTGCAAAAGACGGAAGTTACGAGCCTCGGACAACTCGTCCACCATGTTTCCTTAGCTCAATTTTTGAGGGACCATAACTCCGTTCCCAGAAGGTATTGTAAGATTTCAGAGATATCATTGGAATCAGCATGGTGCCGTTTTCAAGATAGGCGGGAGAACAGAAAAACGATTTTTATCGTGAACACTGCCTTTAAGTGCGTCAGAAGAGGACTACCGTAATCTTAAGTTTGATGTTATTCGGCTCTCGTAAACAAATTTGATACCCAATTGATCAAGGGTAAAGTATAAGAGAAGTGAAGAGCGGTGTGTCTTCATTCACACACCGTCCTTCTCCAGAGGTCAGCAGTTGAGGATCTGCCTGGACTACAAAGCAGGAAAACAGCACCACCGGTGGTGAAGATGTAGCAAATTCGGAGTCAGAACTTAGACAATTTTAGAGCCAACTCGAGTGAGATTACGGTAGCCCTGTTCTGGCGCACTTAACTTTCGTTCTTATTGATTCGGAGGCATGGCTTGCATTTGGTGTCCTGAACATTAAACTGAGGTCATGCGCACGTCCCTTGATGTCCTGCACACTCCTACTAAGGTCCTACACACATTCCATGACGTGCTGCTCATCCTTACAGGGGTCCTGCACAAGCTTCATGATGTCTTGCACAATTTTACTGAGGTCCTGTACACATTCCATGACGTCCTTCTCATCCCTAGTGGGGTTCTGCGCACGTTCCATGATGTCCTGCACGCCCCTACTGAGGTCCTGCACACATTCTTCGACGTCCTGCACGCCCCTACTGAGGTCCTGCACAGGTTCCATGATGTCCTGAACATTCCGTATGAGGTCCTGCACACATCTGCTACGTTCTGCACACCCTTACTGGGGTCCTGCAGTAGTTCTTTGATGTCCTGCACACTCCTACTGAAGTCCTGCACACATTCTGCGACGTCCTGCACACCCCTAATGGGGTCCTGCACAGGTCTCATAATGTCCTGCACACTCCTACTGAGGTCCTGCACACATTCTACTACGTCCTGCACACTCCTTCTAAGGTCCTGCACACGTTCCATGATGTTCTGCACAGTCCTAGTGAAGTCCTGCACACATTCTACGACGTCCTGCACACCCCTAATGGGGTCCTGCACAGGTCTCATAATGCTCTGTACACTCCTACTGAGGTCCTGCACACATTCTACTACGTCCTGCACACCCCTACTGGGGTCCTGCACAGGTCCCATGATGTCCTGCACACTCCTACTAAGGTCCTGCACACGTTCCATGATGTCCTGCACACTCCTACTAAGGTCCTGCACACAATCTTCGACGTCCTGCTCACCCCTACTGTGGTCCTGCACAGGTTCCATGATGTCCTGCACACTCCTACTGAGGTCCTGCACACATTCTACTACGTCCTGCACACCCTTAATGGGGTCCTGCACAAGTTTCTTGATGTCCTGCACAGTCCTATTGAAGTCCTGCACACATTCTACGACGTCCTGCACACCCCTAGTGGGGTCCTGCACAGGTCTCATAGTGTCCTGCACACTCCTACTGAGGTCCTGCACACATTCTACTACGTCCTGCACACCCTTACTGGGGTCCTGCACAAGTTCCTTGATGTCCTGAACACTCCTACTGAGGTCCTGCACACATTCTACTACGTTCTGCACACCCTTACTGGGGTCCTGCAGTAGTTCTTTGATGTCCTGCACACTCCTACTGAGGTCCTGCACACATTCTACGACGTCCTGAGCACCCCTAATGGGGTCCTGCACAGGTCTCATAATGTCCTGCACACTCCTACTGAGGTCCTGCACACATTCTACTACGTCCTGCACACCCTTACTGGGGTCCTGCACAGTCCTACTGAAGTCCTGCACACATTCTACGACGTCCTGCACACCCCTAATGGGGTCCTGCACAGGTCTCAGAATGTCCTGCACACTCCTACTGAGGTCCTGCACACATTCTACTACGTCCTGCACACCCTTACTGGGGTCCTGCACAAGTTCCTTGATGTCCTGCACAGTCCTATTGAAGTCCTGCACACATTCTACGATGTCCTGAGCACCCCTAATGGGGTCCTGCACAGGTCCCATAATGTCCTGCACACTCCTACTGAAGTCCTGCACACATTCTACGACGTCCTGCACACCCCTAATGGGGTCCTGCACAGGTCTCATAATGTCCTATACACTCCTATTGAAGTCCTGCACACATTCTACGACGTCCTGCACACCCCTAATGGGGTCCTGCACAGGTCTCATAATGCTCTGTACACTCCTACTGAGGTCCTGCACACATTCTACTACGTCCTGCACACCCCTACTGGGGTCCTGCACAGGTCCCATGATGTCCTGCACACTCCTACTAAGGTCCTACACACGTTCCATGATGTCCTGCACACTCCTACTAAGGTCCTGCACACAATCTTCGACGTCCTGCTCACCCCTACTGGGGTCCTGCACAGGTTCCATGATGTCCTGCACACTCCTACTGAGGTCCTGCACACATTCTACTACGTCCTGCACACCCTTACTGGGGTCCTGCACAAGTTCCTTGATGTCCTGCACACTCCTATTGAAGTCCTGCACACATTCTGCGACGTCCTGCACACCCCTAATGGGGTCCTGCACAGGTCTCATAATGTCCTGTACACTCCTACTGAGGTCCTGCACACATTCTACTACGTCCTGCACACCCCTACTGGGGTCCTGCACAGGTTCCATGATGTCCTGCACACTCCTACTAAGGTCCTGCACACAATCTTCGACGTCCTGCTCACCCCTACTGGGGTCCTGCACAGGTTCCATGATGTCCTGCACACTCCTACTGAGGTCCTGCACACATTCTACTACGTCCTGCACACCCTTACTGGGGTCCTGCACAAGTTCCTTGATGTCCTGCACAGTCCTATTGAAGTCCTGCACACATTCTGCGACGTCCTGCACACCCCTAATGGGGTCCTGCACAGGTCCCATGATGTCCTGCACACTCCTACTAAGGTCCTGCACACGTTCCATGATGTCCTGCACACTCCTACTAAGGTCCTGCACACAATCTTCGACGTCCTGCTCACCCCTACTGGGGTCCTGCACAGGTTCCATGATGTCCTGCACACTCCTACTGAGGTCCTGCACACATTCTACTACGTTCTGCACACCCTTACTGGGGTCCTGCAGTAGTTCTTTGATGTCCTGCACACTCCTACTGAAGTCCTGCACACATTCTGCGACGTCCTGCACACCCCTAATGGGGTCCTGCACAGGTCTCATAATGTCCTGTACACTCCTACTGAGGTCCTGCACACATTCTACTACGTCCTGCACACCCCTACTGGGGTCCTGCACAGGTCCCATGATGTCCTGCACACTCCTACTAAGGTCCTGCACACGTTCCATGATGTCCTGCACACTCCTACTAAGGTCCTGCACACAATCTTCGACGTCCTGCTCACCCCTACTGGGGTCCTGCACAGGTTCCATGATGTCCTGCACACTCCTACTGAGGTCCTGCACACATTCTACTTCGTCCTGCACACCCTTACTGGGGTCCTGCACAAGTTCCTTGATGTCCTGCACAGTCCTATTGAAGTCCTGCACACATTCTACGACGTCCTGCACACCCCTAGTGGGGTCCTGCACAGGTCTCATAATGTCCTGCACACCCCTACTGAGGTCCTGCACACATTCTACTACGTCCTGCACACCCTTACTGGGGTCCTGCACAAGTTCCTTAATGTCCTGAACACTCCTACTGAGGTCCTGCACACATTCTACTACGTTCTGCACACCCTTACTGGGGTCCTGCAGTAGTTCTTTGATGTCCTGCACACTCCTACTGAGGTCCTGCACACATTCTACGACGTCCTGAGCACCCCTAATGGGGTCCTGCAAGGTCTCATAATGTCCTGCACACTCCTACTGAAGTCCTGCACACATTCTTCGACGTCCTGCACACCCCTAATGGGGTCCTGCACAGGTCTCATAATGTCCTGCACATTCCTACTGAGGTCCTGCACACATTCTACTACGTCCTGCACACTCCTTCTAAGGTCCTGCACACGTTCCATGATGTTCTGCACACACCTACTGGGGTCCTTCACAGGTTCCATGATGTCCTGCACACTCCTACTGAGGTCCTGCACACATTCTACTACGTCCTGCACACCCTTACTGGGGTCCTGCACAGTCCTACTGAAGTCCTGCACACATTCTACGACGTCCTGCACACCCCTAATGGGGTCCTGCACAGGTCTCAGAATGTCCTGCACCATCCTACTGAGGTCCTGCACACATTCTACTACGTCCTGCACACCCTTACTGGGGTCCTGCACAAGTTCCTTGATGTCCTGCACAGTCCTATTGAAGTCCTGCACACATTCTACGACGTCCTGAGCACCCCTAATGGGGTCCTGCACAGGTCTCATAATGTCCTGCACACTCCTACTGAAGTCCTGCACACATTCTACTACGTCCCGCACACCCCTACTGGGGTCCTGCACACGGTCCATGATGTTCTGCACAGTCCTAGTGAAGTCCTGCACACATTCTACGACGTCCTGAGCACCCCTAATGGGGTCCTGCACAGGTCTCATAATGCTCTGTACACTCCTACTGAGGTCCTGCACACATTCTACGACGTCCTGCACACCACTTCTGGGGTCCTGCCCAGGTCCCATGATGTCCTGCACGCTCCTAAGGTCTTGCACACGTTCCATGATATCCTACGCACTCCTACTAAGGTCCTGCACACATTCTTCGACGTCCTGCACACCCTTACTGGGGTCCTGCAGTAGTTCTTTGATGTCCTGCACACTCCTACTGAGGTCCTGCACACATTCTACGACGTCCTGAGCACCCCTAATGGGGTCCTGCACAGGTCTCATAATGTCCTGCACACTCCTACTGAAGTCCTGCACACATTCTACTAAGTCCTGCACACCCCTACTGGGGTCCTGCACAGGTCCCATGATGTCCTGCACACATTCTACGACGTCCTGCACACCCCTAATGGGGTCCTGCACAGGTCTCAGAATGTCCTGCACACTCCTACTGAGGTCCTGCACACATTCTACTACGTCCTGCACACCCTTACTGGGGTCCTGCACAAGTTCCTTGATGTCCTGCACAGCCCTATTGAAGTCCTGCACACATTCTACGACGTCCTGAGCACCCCTAATGGGGTCCTGCACAGGACTCATAATGTCCTGCACACTCCTACTAAAGTCCTGCACACATTCTGCGACGTCCTGCACACCCCTAATGGGGTCCTGCACAGGCCTCATATTGTCCTGTACACTCCTACTGAGGTCCTGCACACATTCTACTACGTCCTGCACACCCTTACTGGGGTCCTGCACAAGTTTCTTGATGTCCTGCACAGTCCTATTGAAGTCCTGCACACATTCTACGACGTCCTGCACACCCCTAGTGGGGTCCTGCACAGGTCTCATAATGTCCTGCACACTCCTACTGAGGTCCTGCACACATTCTACTACGTCCTGCACACCCTTACTGGGGTCCTGCACAAGTTCCTTGATGTCCTGAACACTCCTACTGAGGTCCTGCACACATTCTACTACGTTCTGCACACCCTTACTGGGGTCCTGCAGTAGTTCTTTGATGTCCTGCACACTCCTACTGAGGTCCTGCACACATTCTACGACGTCCTGAGCACCCCTAATGGGGTCCTGCACAGGTCTCATAATGTCCTGCACACTCCTACTGAAGTCCTGCACACATTCTACTACGTCCTGCACACCCCTACTGGGGTCCTGCACAGGTCCCATGATGTCCTGCACACTCCTACTAAAGTCCTGCACCCATCCTACCACGTCCTCCACACCCCTAATGGGGTCCTGCACAGGTCTCATAATGTCCTGCACACTCCTACTGAGGTCCTGCACACATTCTACTACGTCCTGCACACCCTTACTGGGGTCCTGCACAAGTTCCTTGATGTCCTGCACAGTCCTATTGAAGTCCTGCACACATTCTACGACGTCCTGCACACCCCTAATGGGGTCCTGCACAGGTCTCATAATGTCCTGCACACTCCTACTGAAGTCCTGCACACATTCTATGACGTCCTGCACACCCCTAATGGGGTCCTGCACAGGTCCCATAATGTCCTGCACACTCCTACTGAAGTCCTGCACACATTCTACGACGTCCTGCACACCCCTAATGGGGTCCTGCACAGGTCTCATAATGCTCTGTACACTCCTACTGAGGTCCTGCACACATTCTACGACGTCCTGCACACCCCTACTGGGGTCCTGCACAGGTCCCATGATGTCCTGCACACTCCTACTAAGGTCCTGCACACGTTCCATGATGTCCTGCACACTCCTACTAAGGTCCTGCACACATTCTTCGACGTCCTGCTCACCCCTACTGGGGTCCTGCACAGGTTCCATGATGTCCTGCACACTCCTACTGAGGTCCTGCACACATTCTACTACGTCCTGCACACCCTTACTGGGGTCCTGCACAAGTTCCTTGATGTCCTGCACACTCCTACTGAAGTCCTGCACACATTCTACGACGTCCTGCACACAACTACTGGGGTCCTGCACAGGTCTCGTAATGTACTGCACACTCCTACTGAGGTCCTGCACACATTCTACGACGTCCTGCACACTCCTACTGAGGTCCTGCACAGGCCCCATGATGTCCTGCACACTCCTACTAAGGTCCTGCACACATTCTTCGACGTCCTGCTCACCCCTACTGGGGTCCTGCACAGGTTCCATGATGTCCTGCACACTCCTACTGAGGTCCTGCACACATTCTACTACGTCCTGCACACCCTTACTGGGGTCCTGCACAAGTTCCTTGATGTCCTGCACAGTCCTATTGAAGTCCTGCACACATTCTACGACGTCCTGCACACCCCTACTGGGGTCCTGCACAGGTCCCATGATGTCCTGCACACTCCTACTAAGGTCCTACACACGTTCCATGATGTCCTGCACGCCCCTACTGAGGTCCTGCACACATTCTTCGACGTCCTGCACACCCCTACTGGGGTCCTGCACAGGTTCCATGATGTCCTGCACACTCCTACTGAGGTCCTGCACACATTCTACTACGTTCTGCACACCCTTACTAGGGTCCTGCAGTACTTTTTTGATGTCCTGCCCACTCCTCCTGAAGTCCTGCACACATTCTACGACGTCCTACATACCCCTAATGGGGTCCTGCACAGGTCTCATAATGTCCTGCACACTCCTACTGAGGTCCTGCACACATTCTACTACGTCCTGCACACCCCTACTGGGGTCCTGCACAGGTCCCATGATGTCCTGCACACTCCTACTAAGGTCCTACACACGTTCCATGATGTCCTGCACACTCCTACTAAGGTCCTGCACACAATCTTCGACGTCCTGCTCACCCCTACTGGGGTCCTGCACAGGTTCCATGATGTCCTGCACACTCCTACTGAGGTCCTGCACACATTCTACTACGTCCTGCACACCCTTACTGGGGTCCTGCACAAGTTCCTTGATGTCCTGCACAGTCCTATTGAAGTCCTGCACACATTCTACGACGTCCTGCACACCCCTAGTGGGGTCCTGCATAGGTCTCATAATGTCCTGCACACCCCTACTGAGGTCCTGCACACATTCTACTACGTCCTGCATACCCTTACTGGGGTCCTGCACAAGTTCCTTGATGTCCTGAACACTCCTACTGAGGTCCTGCACACATTCTACTACGTTCTGCACACCCTTACTGGGGTCCTGCAGTAGTTCTTTGATGTCCTGCACACTCCTACTGAGGTCCTGCACACATTCTACGACGTCCTGAGCACCCCTAATGGGGTCCTGCACAGGTCTCATAATGTCCTGCACACTCCTACTGAAGTCCTGCACACATTCTATGACGTCCTGCACACCCCTAATGGGGTCCTGCACAGGTCTCATAATGTCCTGCACACTCCTACTGAGGTCCTGCACACATTCTACTACGTCCTGCACACTCCTTCTAAGGTCCTGCACACGTTCCATGATGTCCTGCACACTCCTACTAAGGTCCTACACACCTTCCATGATGTCCTGCACACTCCTACTGAGGTCCTGCACACATTCTACTACGTCCTGCACACTCCTTCTAAGGTCCTGCACACGTTCCATGATGTTCTGCACAGTCCTAGTGAAGTCCTGCACACATTCTACGACGTCCTGCACACCCCTAATGGGGTCCTGCACAGGTCTCATAATGTCCTGCACACTTCTACTGAGGTCCTGCACACATTCTACTACGTCCTGCACACCCTTACTGGGGTCCTGCACAAGTTCCTTGATGTCCTGCACAGTCCTATTGAAGTCCTGCACACATTCTACGATGTCCTGAGCACCCCTAATGGGGTCCTGCACAGGTCCCATAATGTCCTGCACACTCCTACTGAAGTCCTGCACACATTCTACGACGTCCTGCACACCCCTAATGGGGTCCTGCACAGGTCTCATAATGTCCTGCACACTCCTACTGAGGTCCTGCACACATTCTACGACGTCCTGAGCACCCCTAATGGGGTCCTGCACAGGTCTCATAATGTCCTGCACACTCCTACTGAGGTCCTGCACACATTCTACGACGTCCTGCACACCCCTACTGGGGTCCTGCACAGGTCCCATGATGTCCTGCACACTCCTTCTAAGGTCCTGCACACGTTCCATGATGTCCTGCACACTCCTACTAAGGTCCTGCACACATTCTTCGACGTCCTGCACACCCCTACTGGGGTCCTGCACAGGTTCCATGATGTCCTGCACACTCCTACTGAGGTCCTGCACACATTCTACGACGTCCTGAGCACCCCTAATGGGGTCCTGCACAGGTCTCATAATGTCCTGCACACTCCTACTGAAGTCCTGCACACATTCTACTACGTCCTGCACACCCCTACTGGGGTCCTGCACAGGTCTCATAATGTCCTGCACAGTCTTACTGAAGTCCTGCACACATTCTACGACGTCCTGCACACCCCTAATGGGGTCCTGCACAGGTCTCAGAATGTCCTGCACACTCCTACTGAGGTCCTGCACACATTCTACTACGTCCTGCACACCCTTACTGGGGTCCTGCACAAGTTCCTTGATGTCCTGCACAGCCCTATTGAAGTCCTGCACACATTCTACGACGTCCTGAGCACCCCTAATGGGGTCCTGCACAGGACTCATAATGTCCTGCACACTCCTACTAAAGTCCTGCACACATTCTGCGACGTCCTGCACACCCCTAATGGGGTCCTGCACAGGCCTCATAATGTCCTGTACACTCCTACTGAGGTCCTGCACACATTCTACTACGTCCTGCACACCCCTACTGGGGTCCTGCACAGGTCCCATGATGTCCTGCACACTCCTACTAAAGTCCTGCACACGTTACATGATGTCCTGCACACTCCTACTAAGGTCCTGCACACAATCTTCGACGTCCTGCTCACCCCTACTGGGGTCCTGCACAGGTTCCATGATGTCCTGCACACTCCTACTGAGGTCCTGCACACATTCTACTACGTCCTGCACACCTTTACTGGGGTCCTGCACAAGTTCCTTGATGTCCTGCACAGTCCTACTGAAGTTCTGCACACACTCTACAACGTCCTGCACACCCCTAATGGGGTCCTGCACAGGTCTCATAATGTCCTGCACACTCCTACCGAGGTCCTGCACACATTCTACTACGTCCTGCACACCCTTACTGGGGTTCTGAACACGTTCCATGATGTTCTGCACACACCTACTGAGGTCCTGCATACATTCTACGACATCCTGCTCACCCCTACTGGTGTCCTGCACAGGTTCCATGATGTCCTGCGCACTCCTACTGAGGTCCTGCACACATTCTACTACGTCCTGCACACCCTTACTGGGGTCCTGCACAGTCCTACTGAAGTCCTGCACACATTATACGACGTCCTGCACACCCCTAATGGGGTCCTGCACAGGTCTCATAATGTCCTGCACACTTCTACTGAGGTCCTGCACACATTCTACTACGTCCTGCACACCCTTACTGGGGTCCTGCACAAGTTCCTTGATGTCCTGCACAGTCCTATTGAAGTCCTGCACACATTCTACGACGTTCTGAGCACCCCTAATGGGGTCCTGCACAGGTCTCATAATGTCGTGCACACTCCTTCTGAAGTCCTGCACACATTCTACGACGTCCTGCACACCCCTAATGAGGTCCTGCACAGGTCTCATAATGCTCTGTACACTCCTACTGAGGTTCTGCACACATTCTACTACGTCCTGCACACCCCTACTGGGGTCCTGCACAGGTCCCATGATGTCCTGCACACTCCTACTAAGGTCCTGCACACGTTCCATGATGTCCTGCACACTCCTACTAAGGCCCTGCACACAATCTTCGACGTCCTGCTCACCCCTACTGGGGTCCTGCACAGGTTCCATGATGTCCTGCACACTCCTACTGAGGTCCTGCACACATTCTACTACGTCCTGCACACCCTTACTGGGGTCCTGCAGTAGTTCTTTGATGTCCTGCACACTCCTACTGAGGTCCTGCACACATACTACGACGTCCTGAGCACCCCTAATGGGGTCCTGCACAGGTCTCATAATGTCCTGCACACTCCTACTGAAGTCCTGCACACATTCTACGACGTCCTGCACACCACTAATGGGGTCCTGCACAGGTCTCATAATGTCCTGCACACTCCTACTGAGGTCCTGCACACATTCTACTACGTCCTGCACACCCTTACTGGGGTCCTGCACAGGTCCCATGATGTCCTGCACACTCCTACTAAGGTCCTGCACACGTTCTACTACGTTCTGCACACCCTTACTGGGGTCCTGCAGTAGTTCTTTGATGTCCTGCACAGTCCTATTGAAGTCCTGCACACATTCTACGACGTCCTGAGCACCCCTAATGGGGTCCTGCACAGGTCTCATAATGTCCTGCACACTCCTACTGAAGTCCTGCACACATTCTACGACGTCCTGCACACCCCTAATGGGGTCCTGCACAGGTCTCATAATGTCCTGCACACTCCTACTGAGGTCCTGCACACATTCTACTACGTCCTGCACACCCCTACTGGGGTCCTGCACAGGTCCCATGATGTCCTGCACACTCCTACTAAGGTCCTGCACACGTTCCATGATGTCCTGCACACTCCTACTAAGGTCCTGCACACAATCTTCGACGTCCTGCTCACCCCTACTGGGGTCCTGCACAGGTTCCATGATGTCCTGCACACTCCTACTGAGGTCCTGCACACATTCTACTACGTCCTGCACACCCTTACTGGGGTCCTGCACAAGTTCCTTGATGTCCTGCACACTCCTACTGAGGTCCTGCACACATTCTACGACGTCCTGCACACCCTAATGGGGTCCTGCACAGGTCCCATGATGTCCTCCACACTCCTACTGAGGTCCTGCACACATTCTACTACGTCCTTCACACCCTTACTGGGGTCCTGCACAAGTTCCTTGATGTCCTGCACACTCCTACTGAGGTCCTGCACACATTCTACTACGTCCTGCACACCCTTACTGGGGTCCTGCACAGTTCTCATGATGTCCTGCACACTCCTCCTGAGGTCCTGCACACCTTCTACGACGTCCTGCACCCCCCTAGTGGGGTCCTGCATAGGTCTCATAATGTCCTGCACACCCCTACTGAGGTCCTGCACACATTCTACGACGTTCTGCACACCCCTAATGGGGTCCTGCACAGGTCTCATAATGCTCTGTACACTCCTACTGAGGTCCTGCACACATTCTACTACGTCCTGCACACATTCTTCGACGTCCTGCACACCCTTACTGGGGTCCTGCAGTAGTTCTTTGATGTCCTGCACACTCCTACTGAGGTCCTGCACACATTCTACGACGTCCTGAGCACCCCTAATGGGGTCCTGCACAGGTCTCATAATGTCCTGCACACTCCTACTGAAGTCCTGCACACATTCTACTACGTCCTGCACACCCCTACTGGGGTCCTGCACAGGTCCCATGATGTCCTGCACACATTCTACGACGTCCTGCACACCCCTAATGGGGTCCTGCACAGGTCTCATAATGTCCTGCACACTCCTACTGAGGTCCTGCACACATTCTACTACGTCCTGCACACCCTTACTGGGGTCCTGCACAAGTTCCTTGATGTCCTGCACACTCCTTCTGAAGTCCTGCACACATTCTACGACGTCCTGCACACCCCTAATGAGGTCCTGCACAGGTCTCATAATGTCCTGCACACTCCTTCTGAGGTCCTGCACACATTCTACTACGTCCTGCACACCCCTAATGGGGTCCTGCACAGGCCTCATAATGTCCTGTACACTCCTACTGAGGTCCTGCACACATTCTACTACGTCCTGCACACCCCTACTGGGGTCCTGCACAGGTCCCATGATGTCCTGCACACTCCTACTAAAGTCCTGCACACGTTACATGATGTCCTGCACAGTCCTACTGAAGTCGTGCACACATTCTACGACGTCCTGCACATCTCTAATGGGGTCCTGCACAGGTTCCATGATGTCCTGCACACTCCTACTGAGGTCCTGCACACATTCTACTACGTCCTGCACACCCTTACTGGGGTTCTGAACACGTTCCATGATGTTCTGCACACACCTACTAAGGTCCTGCACACAATCTTCGACGTCCTGCTCACCCCTACTGGGGTCCTGCACAGGTTCCATGATGTCCTGCACACTCCTACTGAGGTCCTGCACACATTCAACTACGTCCTGCACACCCTTACTGGGGTCCTGCACAGTCCTACTGAAGTCCTGCACACATTCTACGACGTCCTGCACACCTCTAATGGGGTCCTGCACAGGTCTCATAATATCCTGCACACTCCTACTGAGGTCCTGCACACATTCTACTACGTCCTGCACACCTTTACTGGGGTCCTGCACAAGTTCCTTGATGTCCTGCACAGTCCTACTGAAGTTCTGCACACACTCTACAACGTCCTGCACACCCCTAATGGGGTCCTGCACAGGTCTCATAATGTCCTGCACACTCCTACCGAGGTCCTGCACACATTCTACTACGTCCTGCACACACCTAAGGGGGTCCTACACAGGTCTCATAATGTCCTGCACACTCCTAATGAGGTCCTGCACACATTCTACGACGTCCTGCACACCCCTACTGGGGTCCTGCACAGGTTCCATGATGTCCTGCACACTCCTACTGAGGTCCTGCACACATTCTACTACGTCCTGCACACCCTTACTGGGGTCCTGCACAGTCTTACTGAAGTCCTGCACACTCCTACTGAAGTCCTGCACACATTCTTCGACGTCCTGCACACCCCTAATGGGGTCCTGCATAGGTCTCATAATGTCCTGCACACCCCTACTGAGGTCCTGCACACATTCTACTACGTCCTGCACACCCTTACTGGGGTCCTGCACAAGATCCATGATGTCCTGCACACCCCTTCTGGGGTCCTGCCCAGGTCCCATGATGTCCTGCACACTCCTACTGAGGTCCTGCACACAATCTATGACGTCATGCACACCCTTACTGGAGTCCTGCACAGGTCCCATGATGGCCTGCACTCTCCTACTGAAGTCCTGCACACATTCCACGACGTCCTGCATACCCCTAATGGGGTCCTGCACAGGTCTCATAATGTCCTGCACACTCCTACTGAGGTCCTGCACACATTCTACGACGTCCTGCACACCCCTACTGGGGTCCTGCACAGGTCCCATGATGTCCTGCGCACTCCTACTAAGGTCCTGCACACGTTCCATGATGTCCTGCACACTCCTACTATGGTCCTGCACACATTCTACGACGTCCTGCACACCCCTACTGGGGTCCTGCACAGGTTCCATGATGTCCCGCACACTCCTACTGAGGTCCTGCACACATTCTACTACGTCCTGCACACCCTTACTGGGGTCCTGCACAAGTTCTTTGATGTCCTGCGCACTCCTACTGAGGTCCTGCACACATTCTTCGACGTCCTGCACACCCTACTGGGGTCCTGCACAAGTTCCTTGATGTCCTGCACACTCCTACTGAGGTCCTGCACACATTCTACTACGTCCTGCAAACCCTTACTGGGATCCTGCACAAGTTCCTTGATGTCCTGCACACTCCTACTGAGGCCCTGCACACATTCGACGACGTCCTGCACACCCCTAGTGGGGTCCTGCACAAGTTCCTTGATGTCCTGAACACTCCTACTGAGGTCCTGCACACATTCTACTACGTTCTGCACACCCCTAATGGGGTCCTGCACAGGTCTCATAATGTCCTGCACACTCCTACTGAAGTCCTGCACACATTCTACGACGTCCTGCACACCCCTAATGGGGTTCTGCACAGGTCTCATAATGTCCTGCACACTCCTTCTGAGGTCCTGCACACATTCTACTACGTCCTGCACACCCCTAATGGGGTCCTGCACAGGTTCCATGATGTCCTGCACACTCCTACTAAAGTCCTGTACACATTCTACGACGTCCTACAGGGGTCCTACACAGGTCTCATAATGTCCTGCACACTCCTACTGAGGTCCTGCACCCATTCTACGTCGTCCTGCACACCCCTACTGGGGTCCTGCACAGGTCGCATGATGTCCTGCACACTCCTTCTGAGGTCCTGCACACGTTCCATGATGTCCTGCACACACCTACTGAGGTCCTGCACACATTCTACGACGTCCTGCATACCCTTACTGGGGTCCTGCACAAGTTCCTTGATGTCCTGAACACTCCTACTGAGGTCCTGCACACATTCTACGACGTCCTGCACACCCCTAATGGGGTCCTGCACAGGTCTCATAATGTCCTGCACACTTCTACTGAGGTCCTGCACACATTCTACTACGTCCTGCACACCTTCACTGAGGTCCTGCACAGGTCCCATGATGTCCTGCCCACTCCTACTGAGGTCCTGCACACATTCTACGACGTCCTGAGCACCCCTAATGGGGTCCTGCACAGGTCTCATAATGTCCTGCACACTCCTACTGAGGTCCTGCACACATTCTACTACGTCCTGCACACCCTTACTGGGGTCCTGCACAAGTTCCTTGATGTCCTGCACACTCCTACTAAGGTCCTGCACACATTCTACGACGTCCTGAGCACCCCTAATGGGGTCCTGCACAGGTCTCATAATGTCCTGCACACTCCTACTGAAGTCCTGCACACATTCTACGACGTCCTGCACACCCCTAATGGGGTCCTGCACAGGTCTCATAATGTCCTGCACACTCCTACTGAGGTCCTGCACACATTCTACTACGTCCTGCACACCCCTACTGGGGTCCTGCACAGGTCCCATGATGTCCTGCACACTCCTACTAAAGTCCTGCACACGTTACATGATGTCCTGCACACTCCTACTGAGGTCCTGCACACATTCTACGACGTCCTGCATACCCTTACTGGGGTCCTGCACAAGTTCCTTGATGTCCTGAACACTCCTACTGAGGTCCTGCACACATTCTACTACGTTCTGCACACCCCTAATGGGGTCCTGCACAGGTCTCATAATGTCCTGCACACTCCTACTGAGGTCCTGCACACATTCTACGACGTCCTGCACACCCCTACTGGGGTCCTGCACAGGTCCCATGATGTCCTGCACACTCCTACTAAGGTCCTGCACACATTCTACGACGTCCTGCACACCCCTACTGGGGTCCTGCACAGGTTCCATGATGTCCTGCACACTCCTACTGAGGTCCTGCACACATTCTACTACGTCCTGCACACCCTTACTGGGTCCTGCACAAGTTCCTTGATGTCCTGCACACTCCTACTGAAGTCCTGCACACATTCTACGACGTCCTGCACACCCCTAATGGGGTCCTGCACAGGTCTCGTAATGTCCTGCACACTCATACTGAGGTCCTGCACACATTCTACTACGTCCTGCACACCCCAACTGGGGTCCTGCACAATTTCCTTGATGTCCTGCACACTCCTACTGAGGTCCTGCACACATTCTACGACATCCTGAGCACCCCTAATGGGGTCATGCACAGGTCTCATAATGTCCTGCACACTCCTACTGAGGTCCTGCACACAATCTACTACGTCCTGCACACCCTTACTAGGGTCCTGCACAAGTTCCTTGATGTCCTTCACACTCCTACTGAAGTCCTGCACACATTCTTCGACGTCCTGCACACCCCTAATGGGGTCCTGCACAGGTCTCATAATGTCCTGCACACTCCTACTGAGGTCCTGCACACATTCTACTACGTCCTGCACACCCTTACTGGGGTCCTGCACAAGTTCCTTGATGTCCTGCACAATCCTACTGAAGTTCTGCACACACTCTACAACGTCCTGCACACCCCTAATGGGGTCCTGCACAGGTCTCATAATGTCCTGCACACTCCTACTGAAGTCCTGCACACATTCTACGACGTCCTGCACACCCCTACTGGGGTCCTGCACAGGTTCCATGATGTCCTGCACACTCCTACTGAGGTCCTGCACACATTCTACGACGTCCTGCACACCCCTACTGGGGTCCTGCACAGGTCCCATGATGTCCTGCACACTTTTACTAAGGTCCTGCACACATTCTACTACGTCCTGCACCCCCTTACTGGGGTCCTGCACAGTCTTCCTGAAGTCCTGCACACTCCTACTGAAGTCCTGCACACATTCTTCGACGTCCTGCACACCCCTAATGGGGTCCTGCACAGGTCTCATAATGTCCTGCACACTCCTACTGAGGTCCTGCACACATTCTACTACGTCCTGCACACCCTTACTGGGGTCCTGCACAAGTTCCTTGATGTCCTGCACACTCCTACTGAAGTCCTGCACACATTCTACGACGTCCTGCACACCCCTGATGGGGTCCTGCACAGGTCTCATAATGTCTTGCACACTCCTACTGAAGTCATGCACACATTCTACGACGTCCTGCACACCCCTAATGGGGTCCTGCACAGGTCTCAGAATGTCCTGCACACTCCTACTGAGGTCCTGCACACATTCCACTACGTCCTGCACACCCTTACTGGGGTCCTGCACAAGTTCCTTGATGTCCTGCACAGTCCTGTTGAAGTCCTGCACACAATCTTCGACGTCCTGCTCACCCCTACTGGGGTCCTGCACAGGTTCCATGATGTCCTGCACACTCCTACTGAGGTCCTGCACACATTCTACTACGTCCTGCACACCCTTACTGGGGTCCTGCACAAGTTCCTTGATGTCCTGCACAGTCCTACTGAGGTCCTGCATACATTCTACGACATCCTGCTCACCCCTACTGGGGTCCTGCACAGGTTCCATGATGTCCTGCGCACTCCTACTGAGGTCCTGCACACATTCTACTACGTCCTGCACACCCTTACTGGGGTCCTGCACAAGTTCCTTGATGTCCTGCACACTCCTACTGAGGTCCTGCACACATTCTACTACGTTCTGCACACCCTTACTGGGGTCCTGCTGTAGTTCCTTGATGTCCTGCACACTCCTACTGAGGTCCTGCACACATTCTACGACGTCCTGCACACCCCTACTGGGGTCCTGCACAGGTCGCATGATGTCCTGCACACTCCTACTGAGGTCCTTCACACATTCTACGACATCCTGAGCACCCCTAATGGGGTCCTGCACAGGTCTCATAATGTCCTGCACACTCCTACTGAGGTCCTGCACACATTCTACGACGTCCTGCACACCCCTACTGGGGTCCTGCACAGGTCGCATGATGTCCTGCACACTCCTACTGTGGTCCTGCACACATTTTACTACGTCCTGCACACCCTTACTGGGGTCCTGCACAAGTTCCTTGATGTCCTGCACACTCCTACTGAAGTCCTGCACACATTCTATGACGTCCTGCACACCCTAATGGGGTCCTGCACAGGTCTCATAATGTCCTGCACACTCCTACTGAGGTCCTGCACACATTCTACTACGTCCTGCACACCCTTACTGGGGTCCTGCACAAGTTCCTTGATGTCCTGCACACTCCTACTGAGGTCCTGCACACATTCTACGACGTCCTGCACACCCCTAATGGGGTCCTGCACAGGTCTCATAATGTCCTGCACACTCCTACTGAGGTCCTGCACACATTCTACGACGTCCTGCACACCCCTAATGGGGTCCTGCACAGGTCTCATAATGTCCTGCACACTCCTACTGAAGTCCTGCACACATTCTATGACGTCCTGCACACCCCTAATGGGGTCCTGCACAGGTCTCATAATGTCCTGCACACTCCTACTGAGGTCCTGCACACATTCTACTACGTCCTGCACACTCCTTCTAAGGTCCTGCACACGTTCCATGATGTTCTGCACAGTCCTAGTGAAGTCCTGCATACATTCTGCGACGTCCTGCACACCCCTAATGGGGTCCTGCACAGGTCTCATAATGTCCTGCACACTTCTACTGAGGTCCTGCACACATTCTACTACGTCCTGCACACCCTTACTGGGGTCCTGCACAAGTTCCTTGATGTCTTGCACAGTCCTATTGAAGTCCTGTACACATTCTACGATGTCCTGCACACCCCTAATGGGGTCCTGCACAGGTCCCATAATGTCCTGCACACTCCTACTGAAGTCCTGCACACATTCTACGACGTCCTGCACACCCCTAATGGGGTCCTGCACAGGTCTCATAATGCTCTGTACACTCCTACTGAGGTCCTGCACACATTCTACTACGTCCTGCACACCCCTACTGGGGTCCTGCACAGGTCCCATGATGTCCTGCACACTCCTACTAAGGTCCTGCACACGTTCCATGATGTCCTGCACACTCCTACTAAGGTCCTGCACACAATCTTCGACGTCCTGCTCACCCCTACTGGGGTCCTGCACAGGTTCCATGATGTCCTGCACACTCCTACTGAGGTCCTGCACACATTCTACTACGTCCTGCACACCCTTACTGGGGTCCTGCACAAGTTCCTTGATGTCCTGCACACTCCTACTGACGTCCTGCACACATTCTACGACGTCCTGCACACCCCTAATGGGGTCCTGCACAGGTCTCATAATGTCCTGCACACTCCTACTGAGGTCCTGCACACATTCTACTACGTCCTGCACACCCTTACTGGGGTCCTGCACAAGTTCCTTGATGTCCTGCACACTCCTACTGAGGTCCTGCACACATTCTACTACGTCCTGCACACCCTAACTGGGGTCCTGCAGTAGTTCCTTGATGTCCTGCACACTCCTACTGAGGTCCTGCACACATTCTACGACGTCCTGCACACCCCTAATGGGGTCCTGCACAGGTCTCATAATGTCCTGCACACTCCTACTGAGGTCCTGCACACATTCTACTACGTCCTGCACACCCCTAATGGGGTCCTGCACAGGCCTCATAATGTCCTGTACACTCCTACTGAAGTCCTGCACACCTTCTACTGCGTCCTGCACACCCTTACTGGGGTCCTGCACAGGTTCTATGATGTCCTGCACACTCCTACTGAGGTCCTGCACACATTCTACGACGTTCTGCACCCCCTTACTGGGGTCCTGCACAGGCCTCATCATGTCCTGTACACTCCTACTGAGGTCCTGCACACATTCTACTACGTCCTGCACACCCCTCCTGCACAGGTCTCATAATGTCCTGCACACTTCTACTGAGGTCCTGCACACATTCTACTACGTCCTGCACACCCTTACTGGGGTCCTGCACAAGTTCCTTGATGTCCTGCACACTCCTACTGAGGTCCTGCACACATTCTACGACGTCCTGAGCACCCCTAATGGGGTCCTGCACAGGTCTCATAATGTTCTGCACACTCCTACTGAGGTCCTGCACACATTCTACGACGTCCTGCACACCCCTACTAGGGTCCTGCGCACGTTCCATGATGTCCTGCACACTCCAACTGAGGTCCTGCACACATTCTAATACGTCCTGCACACCCTTACTGGGGTCCCGCACAGGTCTCATAATGTCCTGCACACTCCTACTGAGGTCCTGCACACGTTATACGACGTCCTGCACACCCCTACTGGGGTCCTGGATAGGTCTCATAATGTCCTGCACACCCCTACTGAGGTCCTGCACACATTCTACTACGTCCTGCATACCCTTACTGGGGTCCTGCACAAGTTCCTTGATGTCCTGAACACTCCTACTGAGGTCCTGCACACATTCTACTACGTTCTGCACACCCCTAATGGGGTCCTGCACAGGTCTCATAATGTCCTGCACACTCCTACTGAGGTCCTGCACACATTCTACTACGTCCTGCACACCCCTAATGGGGTCCTGCACAGGCCTCATAATGTCCTGTACACTCCTACTGAGGTCCTGCACACATTCTACTACGTCCTGCACACCCCTACTGGGGTCCTGCACAGGTCCCATGATGTCCTGCACACTTCTACTAAGGTCCTGCACACGTTCCATAATGTCCTGCACACTCCTACTAAGGTCCTGCGCACATTCTTCGACGTCCTGCTCACCCCTACTGGGGTCCTGCACAGGTTCCATGATGTCCTGCACACTCCTACTGAGGTCCTGCACACATTTTACTACGTCCTGCACACCCTTACTGGGTCCTGCACAAGTTCCTTGATGTCCTGCACACTCCTACTAAAGTTCTGCACACATTCTACGACGTCCTGCACACCCCTAATGGGGTCCTGCACAGGTCTCATAATGTCCTGCACACTCCTACTGAGGTCCTGCACACATTCTACGACGTCCTGCACACCCTAACTGGGGTCCTGCACAAGTTCCATGATGTCCTGCACACTCCTACTAAGGTCCTGCACACGTTCTACGACGTCCTGCACACCCCTACTGGTATGCTGCACAGGTCTCATAATGTCCTGCACACTCCTACGGAGGTCCTGCACACATTCTACCACATCCCGCACACCCCTACTGGGGTACTGCACATGTTCCATGATGTCCTGCACACTACTACTGAGGTCCTGCGCACAATCTACGACGTCCTGCACACCCCTTCTGGGGTCCTGCACAGGTCTCATAATGTCCTGCACACTTCTACTGAGGTCCTGCACACATTCTACTACGTCCTGCACACCCTTACTGGGGTCCTGCACAAGTTCCTTGATGTCCTGCACAGTCCTATTGAAGTCCTGCACACATTCTACGATGTCCTGAGCACCCCTAATGGGGTCCTGCACAGGTCCCATAATGTCCTGCACACTCCTACTGAAGTCCTGCACACATTCTACGACGTCCTGCACACCCCTAATGGGGTCCTGCACAGGTCTCATAATGCTCTGTACACTCCTACTGAGGTCCTGCACACATTCTACTACGTCCTGCACACCCCTACTGGGGTCCTGCACAGGTCCCATGATGTCCTGCACACTCCTACTAAGGTCCTGCACACGTTCCATGATGTCCTGCACACTCCTACTAAGGCCCTGCACACAATCTTCGACGTCCTGCTCACCCCTACTGGGGTCCTGCACAGGTCTCATAATGTCCTGCACACTCCTACTGAGGTCCTGCACACATTCTACTACGTCCTGCACACCCTTACTGGGGTCCTGCACAAGTTACTTGATGTCCTGCACAGTCCTATTGAAGTCCTGCACACATTCTACGACGTCCTGCACACCCCTAATGGGGTCCTGCACAGGTCTCATAATGTCCTGCACACTCCTACTGAGGTCCTGCACACATTCTACTACGTCCTGCACACCCTTACTGGGGTCCTGCACAAGTTCCTTGATGTCCTGAACACTCCTACTGAGGTCCTGCACACATTCTACTACGTTCTGCACACCCTTACTGGGGTCCTGCAGTAGTTCTTTGATGTCCTGCGCACTCCTACTGAGGTCCTGCACACATTCTACGACGTCCTGCACACCCTAATGGGGTCCTGCACAGGTCTTATAATGTCCTGCACACTCCTACTGAGGTCCTGCACACATTCTACTACGTCCTGCACACCCTTACTGGGGTCCTGCACAAGTCTCATGATATCCTGCACACTCGCACTGAGGTCCTGCACACATTCTACGACGTCCTGCACACCCCTACTGCGGTCCTGCACACGTCTGACGATGTCCTTCACATTCCTACTGAGGTCCTGCACTCATTCTACGACGTCCTGCACACCCCTACTGGGGTCTTGCACACGTTTTATGATGTCCTGCACACTCCTACTGAGGTCCTGCACGCATTCTACGACGTCCTCCCCACCCCTTCTGGGGTCCTGCAAAAGTTCCTTGATGTCCTGCACACTCCTACCTAGGTCCTGCACACATTCTACGACGTCCTGCACACCCCTACTGGGGTCCTGCACAGGACTCAAAATGTCCTGCACACTCCCACTGAGGTCCTGCACACACTCTACGACGCCCTGCACACCCGTTACTGGAGGCCTGCACAGGTCCCATGCTGCCCTGCACACTCCTCCTGAGGTCCTGCACACACTCTACGACGTCCTGCACACCCCTACTGGGGTCCTGTACAGGTCTCATAATGTCCTGCACACTACTATTTAGGTCCTGCACACATTCTACGATGTCCTGCACACCCCTACTGGGGTCCTGCACAGGTCCCATAATGTCCTGCACACTCCTACTGAGGTCCTGAACACATTCTACGACGTTCTGCACACCCCTACTGGGGTCCTGCACAGGTTCCATGATGTCCTGCACACTCCTATTGAGGTCCTGCACACATTCTACGATGTCCTGCACACCCCTACTGGGGTCCTGCACAGGTCCCATAATGTCCTGCACACCCTACTGAGGTCCTGCACACATTCTACGACGTCCTGCACACCCCTACTGGGGTCCTGCACAGGTCCCATGATGTCCTGCACACTCCTACTGAGGTCCTGCACACATTCTACGACGTCTTGAACACCCCTACTGGGGTCCTGCACAGGTCCCATAATGTCCTGCACACTCCTACTGAGGTCCTGCACACATTCTACGACGTCCTGCACACCCTTACTGGGGTCCTGCACAAGTTCCTTGATGTCCTGCACACTCCTACTGAGGTCCTGCACACAGTCTACGACGTCCTGCACACCTCTACTGGGGTCCTGCACAGGTTTCCATAATGTCCTGCACTGTCCTACTAAGGTCCTGCACACACTCTACGACGTCCTGCACACCCCTACTGGGGTCCTGCACAGGTTCCGTGATGTCCTGCACACTCCTACTGAGGTCCTGCACACATTCTACGACGTTTTGCACGCCCCTACTGGGGTCCTGCACAGGTCCCATGATGTCCTGCACTCTCCTTCTGAGGTCATGCACACATTCCACGACGTCCTGCACACCCCTACTGGGGTCCTGCACAGGTTCCATGATGTCCTGCACACTCCTACTAAGGTCCTGCACACCTTCTACGGCGTCCTGCACACCCCTACTAGGGTCCTGCACAGGTCCCATGATGTCCTGCACACTCCTACTAAGGTCCTGCACACATTCTACGACGTCCTGCACACCCCTACTGGGGTCCTACACAGGTCTCATAATGTCCTGCACACTCCTACTGAGGTCCTGCACACATTCTACGACGTCCTGCACACCCCTACTGGGGTCCTGCACAGGTCCCATGATGTCCTGCACACTCCTACTGAAGTCCTGCACACATTCTACGACGTCCTGCACACCCCTAATGGGGTCCTGCACAGGTCTCGTAATGTCCTGCACACTCATACTGAGGTCCTGCACACATTCTACTACGTCCTGCACACCCCAACTGGGGTCCTGCACACGTTCCATGATGTCCTGCACACTCCTACTAAGGTCCTGCACACATTCTACGACGTCCTGCACACCCCTAATGGGGTCCTGCACAGGTCTCATAATGTCCTGCACACTCCTACTGAGGTCCTGCACACATTCTACTACGTCCTGCACACCCTTACTGGGGTCCTGCACACGTTCCATGATGTCCTGCACACACCTACTGAGGTCCTGCACACCTTCTACGACGTCCTGCACACCCTAAGGGGGTCCTACACAGGTCTCATGATGTCCTGCACACTCCTACTGAGGTCCTGCACACATTCTACGACGTCCTGCACACCCCTACTGGGGTCCTGCACAGGTCGCATGATGTCCTGCACACTCCTACTGAGGTCCTGCACACATTCTACGACGTCTTGAACACCCCTAATGGGGTCCTGCACAGGTCTCATAATGTTCTGCACACTCCTACACATTCTACGAGGTTCTGCACACCCCTACTGGGGTCCTGCACAGGTCTCATAATGTCCTGCACACTATTAATGAGGTTCTGCACACATTCTACGACGTCCTGCACACCCCTACTGGGGCCCTGCACAGGTCCCATGATGTCCTGCACACTCCTATTGAGGTCCTGCACACATTCTACGATGTCCTGCACACCCCTACTGGGGTCCTGCATAGGTTCCATAATGTCCTGCACACTCCTACTGAGGTCCTGCACACACTCTACGACGTCCTGCACACCCCTACTGGGGTCCTGCACAGGTTCCGTGATGTCCTGCGCACTCCTACTGAGGTCCTGCACACATTCTACGAAGTCCTGCACACCCCTACTGGGATCCTGCATAGTTCTCATAATGTCCTGCACACTCCTACTGAGGTCCTGCACACATTTTACCACGTCCTGCACACCCCTACTAGGGTTCTGCACACGTTCCATGATGTCCTGCACACTACTATTCAGGTCCTGCACACATTCTACGATAACCTGCACACCCCTACTGGGGTCCTGCACAGGTCTCATGATGTCCTGCACTGTCCTACTGAGGTCCTGCACATATTCCACGACGTCCTGCACACTCTTACTAAGGTCCTGCACAGGTCTCATAATGTCCTGCACACTCCTACTGAAGTCCTGCACACATTCTACGACGTCCTGCACACCCCTACTGGGGTCCTGCACAGGTCCCATGATGTCCTGCACACTCCTACTGAGGTCCTGCACAGGTTCCATGATGTCCTGCACACTCCTACCGAGGTCCTGCACACATTCTACGACGTCCTGCACACCCCTACTGGGGTCCTGCACAGGTCTCATAATGTCCTGCACACTCCTACTGAGGTCCTGCACACATTCTACTACGTCCTGCACACCCCTACTGGGGTCCTGCACAAGTTCCTTGATGTCCTGCACACTCCTACTGAGGTCCTGCACACATTCTACGAAGTCCTGCACACCCCTACTGGGGTCCTGCACAGGTCTCATAATGTCCTGCGCTTTCCTACTGAGGTCCTGCACACAATGTACGACGTCCTGCACACCCCTGCTGGGGTCCTGCACAGGTTCAATGATGTCCTGCACACTCCTACTGAGGTCCTGCACACATTCTACGACGTCCTGCACTACCCTACTGGGGTTGTGCACAGGTCTCATGATGTCGTGCACACTCCTACTAAGGTCCTGCACACATTATACGACGTCCTGCACACCCTTACTGGGGTCCTGCACAGGTTCCATGATGTCCTGCACTCTCATACTGAGGCCCTGCACACATTCTACAGCGTCCTGCACACCCCTACTGGGGTCCTGCACAGGTCTCATAATGTCCTGCACACTCCTACTGAGGTCCTGCACACATTCTACGACGTCCTGCACACCCTTACTGGGGTCCTGCACAGGTCTCATGATGTCCTGCACACTCCTACTGAGGTCCTGCACACATTCTACGACGTTCTGCACACTCCTACTGAGGTCCTGCACACTCCTACCTAGGTCCTGCACACATTCTACGACCTTCTGCACACCCCTACTGGGGTCCTGCACAGGTTCCATGCTGTCCTGCACACTCCTCCTGAGGTCCTGCACACACTCTACGACGTCCTGCACACTCCTACCGGGGTCCTGCACAGGTCTCATAATGTCCTGCACACTCCTACTGAGGTCCTGCACACACTCTACGACGTCCTGCACACCCCTACTGGGGTGCTTCACAGGTCCCATAATGTCCTGCACACTCCTACTGAGGTCCTGCTCACATTCTATGACGTCCTGCACACCCTACTGGGGTCCTGCACAGGTCCCATGATGTCCTGCACACTCCTACTGAGGTCCTGTGCACATTCTACGACGTCCTGCACACCCGTACTGGGGTCCTGCACAAGTTGTTTGATGTCCTGCACACTCCTACTGAGGTCCTGCACACATTCTACGACGTCCTGCACACCCTTACTGGGGTCCTGCACAAGTTCCTTGATGTCCTGCACACTCCTACTGAGGTCCTGCACACAGTCTACGATGTCCTCCACACCCCACTGAGGTCCTGCACAGGTCTCATAATGTCCTGCACACTCCTACTGAGGTCCTGCACACATTCTACGACGTCCTGCACACCCTTACTGGGGTCCTGCACAGGTCTCATGATGACCTGCCCACTCCTACTGACGTCCTACTCGCATTCTACGACGTCCTGCACACCCCTACTGGTGTCCTGCACAGGTCTCATGATGTCCTGCACACTCCTACTGAGGTCCTGCACACATTCTACGACGTCCTGCCCACCCTTACTGGGGTCCTGCACAGGTCTCATGATGTCCTGCACACTCGTACTGAGGTCCTGCACACATTCCACGACGTCCTGCACACCCCTACTGGGGTCCTGCACAGGTTCCATGATGTCCTGCACACTCCTACTAAGGTCCTACACACATTCCATGACGTGCTGCTCACCCTTACTGGGGTCCCGCACAGGTCTCATAATGTCCTGCACACTCCTACTGAGGTCCTGCACACGTTCTACGACGTCCTACACACCCTTACTGGGGTCCTGCACAGGTCTCATAATGTCCTGCACACTCCTACTGAGGTCCTGCACACGTTCTACGACGTCCTGCACACCCCTAATGGGGTCCTGCACAGGTCTCATAATGTCCTGCACACTCCTACTGAGGTCCTGCACACATTCTACGACGTCCTGCACAACCCTACTAGGGTCCTGCACAGGTCCCATGATGTCCTGCACACTCCTACTAAGGTCCTGCGCACGTTCCATGATGTCCTGCACACTCCAACTGAGGTCCTGCACACATTCTAATACGTCCTGCACACCCTTACTGGGGTCCCGCACAGGTCTCATAATGTCCTGCACACTCCTACTGAGGTCCTGCACACATTCTACTACGTCCTGCACACCCTTACTGGGGTCCTGCACAAGTTCCTTGATGTCCTGCACAGTCCTACTGAAGTTCTGCACACATTCTACAACGTCCTGCACACCCCTAATGGGGTCCTGCACAGGTCTCATAATGTCCTGCACACTCCTACTGAGGTCCTGCACACATTCTACGACGTCCTGCACACCCTTACTGGGTTCCTGCACACGTTCCATGATGTCCTGCACACTCTTACTGAGGTCCTGCACACATTGTACGACGTCCTGCACACCCCTACTGGGGTCCTGCACAGGTTCCATGATGTCCTGCACACTCCTACTGAGGTTCTGCACACATTTTAGGACGTCCTGCACACCCCTACTGGGGTCCTGCACAGGTTCCATGATGTCCTGCACACTCCTACTAGGGTCCTGCACACATTCTACGACGTCCTGTACACCCCTACTGGGGTCCTGCACAGGTCTCATAATGTCCTGCACACTCCTAATGAGGTCCTGTACACATTCTACGACGTCCTGCACGCCCTTACTGGGGTTCTGCACAAGTGTCTTGATGTCCTGCACATTCCTTGTGAGGTCCTGCACAGATTCTACGACGTCCTGCACACCCCTACTGAGGTCCTGCACACGTTCCATGATTTTCTGCACACTCCTACTGAGGTCCTGCACACATTCTACTACTCCTGCACACCCCTGCTGGGGTCCTGCACAAGTTGTTTGATGTCCCGCACACTCCTACTGAGGTCCTGCACACATCCACGATGTTCTGCACACCCCTACTTGGGCCCTGCACAGGTCTCATAATGTCCTGCACACTCCTACTGAGGTCCTGAACACATTCTACGACGTCCTGCACACCCCTACTGGGGTCCTGCACAGGTCCCATGGTGTCCTGCACTTTCCTACTGAGGTCCTACACACATTCTACGACGTCCTGCACACCCCTACTGGGGTCCTGCACAGGTCCCATGATGTCCTGCACACTCCTACTGAGGTCCTGCACACATTCTACGACGACCTGCACACCCTTACTGGGGTCCTGCACAAGTTCCTTGATGTCCTGCACACTCCTACTGAGGTCCTGCACACATTCTACGACGTCCTGCACACCCCAACTGGGGTCCTGCACAGGTCCCATGATGTCCTGCGCACTCCTACTGAGGTCCTGCACACACTCTACGACGACCTGCACACTCCTACTGAGGTCCTGCACAGGTCTCATAATGTCCTGCACACTCCTACTGAGGTCCTGCCCACATTCCACTACGTCCTGCACACCCCTACTGGGGTCCCGCACAGGTCCAATGATGTCCTGCACGCTCCTACTGAGGTCCTGCACACGTTCCATGATTTTCTGCACACCTCTATTGGGATCCTGCACACATTCCATGACGTTCTGCACACCCCTACCAGGGTCCTGAAAAGGTCCCATAATGTCCTGCACACTCCTACTGAGGTCCTGCACACATTCTACGACGTCCTGCACACCCTTACTGGGGTCCTGCACACGTTCCATGATGTCCTGCACACTCCTACTGAGGTCCTGCACACATTCTACGTTGTCCTGCACACCCTTACTGGGGTCCTGCACAGGTTCTCATGATGTCCTGCACACTCCTACTGAGGTCCTGCACACATTCTACGACGTCCTGCACACCCCTACTGGGGTTCTGCACAGGTCTCATAATGTCCTGCACACTCCTACTGTGGTCCTGCACACATTCTACTACATCCTGCACACCCTTACTGGGGTCCTGCACAGGTTCCATGATGTCCTGCACACACCTACTGAGGTCCTGCACATATTCTACGGCGTCCTGCACACCCCTACTGGGGTCCTGCACAGGTCTCATGATGTCCTGCACACTCCTACTGAGGTCCTGCACACATTCTACGACGTCCTGCACACCCTTACTGGGGTCCTGCACACGTTCCATGATGTCCTGCACAATCTTACTGAGGTCCTGCACACATTCTACGATAACCTGCACACCCCTACTGGGGTCCTGCACAGGTCCCATAATGTCCTGCACACTCCTACTGAGGTCCTGAACACATTCTACGACGTCCTGCACACCCCTACTGGGGTCCTGCACAGGTCCCATGGTGTCCTGCACTTTCCTACTGAGGTCCTGCACACATTATACGACGTCATGCACACCCTTACTGGGTTCCTGCAGAGGTTCCTCGATGTCTTGCACACTCCTACTGAGGTCCTGCACTCATTCTACGACGTCTTGCACACCCCTACTGGGGTCCTGCACAGGTCTCATAATGTCCTGCACACTCCTACTGAGGTCCAGTGCACATTCCACTACGTCCCGCACACCCCTACTGGGGTCCTGCACAGGTCCCATGGTGTCCTGCACTTTCCTACTGAGGTCCTGCACACATTCTACGACGTCCTGCACACCCCTACTGGGGTCCTGCACAAGTCCTATAATGTCCTGGGCACTCCTACTGAGGTCCTGCACACATTCTACGACGACCTGCACACCCTTACTGGGGTCCTGCACAAGTTCCTTGATGTCCTGCACACTCCTACTGAGGTCCTGCACACATTCTACGACGTCCTGCACACCCCAACTGGGGTCCTGCACAGGTCCCATGATGTCCTGCGCACTCCTACTGAGGTCCTGCACACACTCTACGACGACCTACACACCCTTACTGGGGCCCTGCACAGGTCTCATAATGTTCTGCCCACTCCTACTGAGGTCCTGCACACTTTCTACGACGTCCTGCACACCCCTAAGGGGGTCTTGCACAGGTCCAATGATGTCCTGCACACTCCTACTGAGGTCCTGCACACATTCTACGACGTCCTGCACACCCCTACTGGGGTCCTGCACAGGTCTCATGATGTCCTGCACACTCCAACTGAGGTCCTGCACACATTCTACAACGTCCTGCACACACTTACTGGGGTCCTGCACACGTTCCATGATGTCCTGCACACTCCTACTGAGGTCCTGCACACATTCTACGACGTCCTGCACACCCCTACTGGGGTCCTGCACAGGTCTCATAATGTCCTGCACCCTCCTACTTAGGTCCTGCACACATTCTACTACGTCCTGCTCAACCCTACTGGGATCCTGCACAGGTTCTATGATGTCCTGCACACTCTTACTGAGGTCCTGCACACATTCTACGACGTCCTGCACACCCCTACTGGGGTCCTGCACATGTCCCATAATGTCCTGCAGACTCCTACTGAGGTCCTGCACACATTCTACTACGTCCTGCACACCCTTACTGGGGTCCTGCACAAGTTCCTTGATGTCCTGCAAACTCCTAATGAGGTTCTGCCCACATTCTACGACGTCCTGCACACCCCTACTGGGGTCCTGCACAGGTCTCATAATGTCCTGCACACTCTTAATGAGGTTCTGCACACATTCTACGACGTCCTGCACACCCCTAATGGGGTCCTGCGCAGGTCTCATGTCCTGCACACTCCTACTGAGATCCTGCAGACATTCTACTACGTCCTGCACACCCTTACTGGGGTCCTGCACAAGTTCCTTGATGTCCTGCACACCCCTACTGAGGTCCTGCACACATTCTTCGAAGTTTTGCACACCCTTACTGGGGTCCTGCAGTAGTTCCTTGATGTCCTGCACACTCCTACTGAGGTCCTGCACACATTCTACGACGTCCTGAGCACCCCTAATGGGGTCCTGCACAGGTCTCATAATGTCCTGCACACTCCTACTGAGTTCATGCACACATTCAACGACGTCCTGCACACCCCTACTGGGGTCCTGCACAGGTCTCATAATGTCCTGCACACTCCTACTGAGGTCCTGCCCACATTCCACTACGTCCTGCACACCCCTACTGGGGTCCTGCTCAAGTTCTTTGATGTCCTGCACACTCCTACTGAGTTCATGCACACATTCAACGACGTCCTGCACACCCCTACTGGGGTCCTGCACAGGTCTCATAATGTCCTGCACACTCCTACTGAGGTCCTGCACACATTCTACGACGTCCTGCACACCCCTAACGGGGTCCTGCACAGGCCTCATAATGTCTTGCACACTCCTACTGAGGTCCTGCACACATTCTACTACGTCCTGCACACCCCTACTGGGGTCCTGCACAGGTCCCATGATGTCCTGCACACTCCTACTAAGGTCCTGCACACGTTCCATGATGTCCTGCACACTCCTACTGAGGTCCTGCACACATTCTACGACGTCCTGCACACCCATACTGGGGTCCTGCACAGGTCCCATGATGTCCTGCACACTCCTACTGAGGTCCTGCACACATTCTACTACGTCCTGCACACCCTTACTGGGGTCCTGCACAAGTTCCTTGATGTCCTGCACACTCCTACTGAAGTCCTGCACACATTCTACGACGTCCTGCACACCCCTAATGGGGTCCTGCACAGGTCTCATAATGTCCTGCACACTCCTACTGAGGTCCTGCACACATTCTACTACGTCCTGCACACCCTTACTGGGGTCCTGCACAAGTTCCTTGATGTCCTGCACACTCCTACTGAGGTCCTGCACACATTCTACGACGTCCTGCACACCCCTACTGGGGTCCTGCACAGGTTCCACGATATCCTGCACACTCCTACTGAGGTCCTGCACACATTCTACGAAGTCTTGCACACCATTACTGGGGTCCTGCACAAGTTCCATGATGTCCTGCACACTCCTACTGAGGTTCTACACGCACACCCCTACTGGAGTCCTCCACAGGTCTCATGATGGCCTGCACTCTCCAACTGAGGTCCTTCACACATTCCACACGTCCTGCACACACCTACTGGGGTCCTGCACAGGTTCCATGATGTCCTGCAACTCCTACTGAGGTCCTGCACACATTCTACGACGACCTGCACACCATTACTGATGTCCTGCACCAGTTCCTTGATGTCCTACACACACCTACTGAGGTCCTGCACACATTCTACGACGTCCTGCACACCCTTACTGGGGTCCTGCACAGGTTCCATGATGTCCTGCACACTCATACTGAGGTCCTGCACACATTCTACAACGTCCTGCACACCCCTACTGGGGTCCTGCACAGGTCCCATAATGTCCTGCACACTCCTACTGAGGTCCTGCACACATTCTACGACGTCCTGCACACCCCTACTGGGGTCCTGCACAGGTTCCATGATGTCCTGCTGCACAGTCCTACTGAGGTCCTGCACACATTCTACCACGTCATGCACACCCTTACTGGAGTCCTGCACAGGTCCCATGATGGCCTGTACTCTCCTACTGAGGTCCTGCACACATTCCACGACGTCCTGCATACCCCTACTGGGGTCCTGCACAGGTCTCATAATATCCTGCACACTCCTACTGAGGTCCTGCACACATTCTACTACGTCCTGCACACCCTTACTGGGGTCCTGCACAAGTTCCTTGATGTCCTGCACAGTCCTACCGAAGTTCTGCACACACTCTACAACGTCCTGCACACCCCTAATGGGGTCCTGCACAAGTTCCTTGATGTCCTGAACACTCCTACTGAGGTCCTGCACACATTTTACTACGTTCTGCACACCCTTACTGGGGTCCTGCACAGGTCTCATGCTGTCCTGCACACTCCTACTGAGGTCCTGCACGCATTCTACGACGTCCTGCACACCCCTACTGGGGTCCTGCACAGGTCCCATAATGTCCTGCACACTCCTACTGAGGTCCTGCACACATTCTTCGACGTCCTGCTCACCCCTACTGGGGTCCTGCACAGGTTCCATGATGTCCTGCACACTCCTACTGAGGTCCTGCACACATTCTACGACGTCCTGCACACCCCTAATGGGGTCCTGCACAGGTCTCATAATGTCCTGCACACTCCTACTGAGGTCCTGCACACATTCTACTACGTCCTGCACACCCTTACTGGGGTCCTGCACAAGTTCCTTGATGTCCTGCACAGTCCTATTGAAGTCCTGCACACATTCTACGACGTCCTGCACACCCCTAATGGGGTCCTGCACAGGTCTCATAATGTCCTGCACACTCCTACTGAAGTCCTGCACACATTCTACGACGTCCTGCACACCCCTAATGGGGTCCTGCACAGGTCTCATAATGTCCTGCACACTCCTACTGAGGTCCTGCACACATTCTACTACGTCCTGCACACCCCTACTGGGGTCCTGCACAGGTCCCATGATGTCCTGCACACTCCTACTAAGGTCCTGCACACGTTCCATGATGTCCTGCACACTCCTACTAAGGCCCTGCACACAATCTTCGACGTCCTGCTCACCCCTACTGGGGTCCTGCACAGGTCTCATAATGTCCTGCACACTCCTACTGAGGTCCTGCACACATTCTACTACGTCCTGCACACCCTTACTGGGGTCCTGCACAAGTTACTTGATGTCCTGCACAGTCCTACTAAAGTCCTGCACACATTCTACGACGTCCTGCACACCCCTAATGGGGTCCTGCACAGGTCTCGTAATGTCCTGCACACTCCTACTGAGGTCCTGCACACATTCTACTACGTCCTGCACACCCTTACTGGGGTCCTGCACAAGATCCTTGATGTCCTGCACACTCCTACTGAAGTCCTGCACACATTCCACGACGTCCTGCACACCCCTAATGGGGTCCTGCACAGGTCTCATAATGTCCTGCACACTCCTACTGAGATTCTGCACACATTGTACTACGTTCTGCACACCCTTACTGGGGTCCTGCAGTAGTTCTTTGATGTCCTGCACACTCCTACTGAGGTCCTGCACACATACTACGACGTCCTGAGCACCCCTAATGGGGTCCTGCACAGGTCTCATAATGTCCTGCACACTCCTACTGAAGTCCTGCACACATTCTACGACGTCCTGCACACCACTAATGGGGTCCTGCACAGGTCTCATAATGTCCTGCACACTCCTACTGAGGTCCTGCACACATTCTACTACGTCCTGCACACCCTTACTGGGGTCCTGCACAAGTTCCTTGATGTCCTGAACACTCCTACTGAGGTCCTGCACACATTTTACTACGTTCTGCACACCCTTACTGGGGTCCTGCAGTAGTTCTTTGATGTCCTGCACATTCCTACCGAGGTCCTGCACACATTCTACGACGTCCTGAGCACCCCTAATGGGGTCCTGCACAGGTCTCATAATGTCCTGCGCACTGCTACTGAAGTCCTGCCCACATTCTACGACGTCCTGCACACCCCTAATGGGGTCCTGCACAGGTCTCATAATGCTCTGTACACTCCTACTGAGGTCCTGCACACATTCTACTACGTCCTGCACACCCTTACTGGGGTCCTGCACAAGTTCCTTGATGTCCTGAACACTCCTACTGAGGTCCTGCACACATTCTACTACGTTCTGCACACCCTTACTGGGGTCCTGCAGTAGTTCTTTGATGTCCTGCACAGTCCTATTGAAGTCCTGCACACATTCTACGACGTCCTGAGCACCCCTAATGGGGTCCTGCACAGGTCTCATAATGTCCTGCACACTCCTACTGAAGTCCTGCACACATTCTACGACGTCCTGCACACCCCTAATGGGGTCCTGCACAGGTCTCATAATGCTCTGTACACTCCTACTGAGGTCCTGCACACATTCTACTACGTCCTGCACACCCCTACTGGGGTCCTGCACAGGTCCCATGATGTCCTGCACACTCCTACTAAGGTCCTGCACACGTTCCATGATGTCCTGCACACTCCTACTAAGGTCCTGCACACATTCTTCGACGTCCTGCACACCCCTACTGGGGTCCTGCACAGGTCCCATGATGTCCTGCACACTCCTAATGAGGTCCTGCACACATTCTACGACGTCCTGAGCACCCCTAATGAGGTCCTACACAGGTCTCATAATGTCCTGCAAACTCCTAATGAGGTTCTGCACACATTCTACGACGTCCTGCACACCCTTACTGGAGTCCCGCACAAGTTCCTTGATGTCCTGCACACTCCTACTGAGGTCCTGCACACATTCTACGACGTCCTGAGCACCCCTAATGGGGTCCTGCACAGGTCTCATAATGTCCTGCACACTCCTACTGAGGTCCTGCACACATTTTACTACGTCCTGCACACCCTTACTGGGTCCTGCACAAGTTCCTTGATGTCCTGCACACTCCTACTGAAGTCCTGCACACATTCTACGACGTCCTGCACACCCCTAATGGGGTCCTGCACAGGTCTCGTAATGTCCTGCACACTCATACTGAGGTCCTGCACACATTCTACTACGTCCTGCACACCCCAACTGGGGTCCTGCACAATTTCCTTGATGTCCTGCCCACTCCTACTGAGGTCCTGCACACATTCTACGACGTCCTGCACACCCCTAATGGGGTCCTGCACAGGTCTCATAATGTCCTGCACACTCCTACTGAGGTCCTGCACACATTCTACTACGTCCTGCACACCCTAACTGGGGTCCTGCACAAGTTCCTTGATGTCCTGCACACTCCTACTGAGGTCCTGCACACATTCTACGACATCCTGAGCACCCCTAATGGGGTCCTGCACAGGTCTCATAATGTCCTGCACACTCCTACTGAGGTCCTGCACACATTCTACGACGTCCTGCACACCCCTAATGGGGTCCTGCACAGGTCTCATAATGTCCTGCACACTCCTACTGAGGTTCTGCACACATTCTACGACGTCCTGCACACTCTTACTGGGGTTCTTCACAGGTCCCATGATGTCCTGCACACTTCTACTAAGGTCCTGCACACATTCTACGACATCCTGAGCACCCCTAATGGGGTTCTGCACAGGTCTCATAATGTCCTGCACACTCCTACTGAGGTCCTGCACACCTTCTACGACGTCCTGCACACCCTAAGGGGTCCTGCACAGGTCTCATAATGTCCTGCACACTCCTACTGAGGTCCTGCACACCTTCTACGACGTCCTGCACACCCTAAGGGGTCCTACACAGGTCTCATAATGTCCTGCACACTCCTACTGAGGTCCTGCACCCATTCTACGTCGTCCTGCACACCCCTACTGGGGTCCTGCACAGGTCGCATGATGTCCTGCACACTCCTTCTGAGGTCCTGCACACATTCTACTACGTCCTGCACACCCTTACTGGGGTCCTGCACAAGTTCCTTGATGTCCTGCACACTCCTACTGAGGTCCTGCACACCTACGACGTCCTGCACACCCTAAGGGGGTCCTACACAGGTCTCATAATGTCCTGCACACTCCTACTGAGGTCCTGCACACATTCTACGACGTCCTGCACACCCCTACTGGGGTCCTGCACAGGTCTCATAATGTCCTGCACACTCCTACTGAGGTCCTGCACACATTCTACTACGTCCTGCACACCCCTACTGGGGTCCTGCACAGGTTCCATGACGTCCTGCACACTCCTACTGAGGTCCTGCACACGTTCCATGATGTCCTGCACACTCCTACTAAGGTCCTGCACACAATCTACGACGTCCTGCACACCCCTACTGGGGTCCTGCACAGGTCTCATAATGTCTTTCACACTCATACTGAGCTCCTGCACACAGTCCACGACGTCCTGCACACCCCTACTGGGGTCTTGCACAGGTTCCTTGATGTCCTGCACACTCCTACTGAGGTCCTGCACACCTTCTACGACGTCCTGCACTACACAGGTCTCATAATGTCGTGCACACTCCTACTGAGGTCCTGCACAAATTCTACGACGTCCTGCACACCCCTACTGGGGTCCTGCACAGGTCCCATAATGTCCTGCACACTCCTACTGAGGTCCTGAACACATTCTACGACGTCCTGCACACCCCTACTGGGGTCCTGCACAGGTCCCATGGTGTCCTGCACTTTCCTACTGAGGTCCTGCACACATTCTACGACGTCCTGCACACCCCTACTGGGGTCCTGCACAAGTCCTATAATGTCCTGGGCACTCCTACTGAGGTCCTGCACACATTCTACGACGACCTGCACACCCTTACTGGGGTCCTGCACAAGTTCCTTGATGTCCTGCACACTCCTACTGAGGTCCTGCACACATTCTACGACGTCCTGCACACCCCTAATGGGGTCCTGCACAGGTCTCATAATGTCCTGCACACTCCTACTGAGGTCCTGCACACATTCTACTACGTTCTGCACACCCTTACTGGGGTCCTGCAGTAGTTCTTTCATGTCCTGCACACTCCTACTGAGGTCCTGCACACATTCTACGACGTCCTGAGCACCCCTAATGGGGTCCTGCACAGGTCTCATAATGTCCTGCACACTCCTACTGAAGTCCTGCACACATTCTACGACGTCCTGCACACCCCTAATGGGGTCCTGCACAGGTCCCATAATGTCCTGCACACTCCTACTGAGGTCCTGCACACATTCTACTACGTCCTGCACACCCTTACTGGGGTCCAGCACAAGTTCCTTGATGTCCTGAACACTCCTACTGAGGTCCTGCACACATTCTACGACGTTCTGCACACCCTTACTGGGGTCCTGCAGTAGTTCTTTGATGTCCTGCACACTCCTACTCAGGTCCTGCACACATTCTACGACGTCCTGCACACCCCCACTGGGGTCCTGCACAGATCCCATAATGTCCTGCACACTCCTACTGAAGTCCTGCACACATTCTACGACGTTCTGCACACCCCTACTGGGGTCCTGCACAGGTCCCATAATTTCCTGCACACTCCTACTGAGGTCCTGCACACATTCTACGACGTCCTGCTCACCCTTACTGGGGTCCTGCACAAGCTCCTTGATGTCCTGCACACTCCTACTGAGGTCCTGCACACATTCTACGAGGTTCTGCACACCCCTACTGGGGCCCTGCACAAGTTCTTTGATGTCCTGCACACTCCTACTGAGGTCCTGCACACATTCTACGACGTCCTGAGCACCCCTAATGGGGTCCTGCACAGGTCTCATAATGTCCTGCACACTCCTACTGAAGTCCTGCACACATTCTATGACGTCCTGCACACCCCTAATGGGGTCCTGCACAGGTCCCATAATGTCCTGCACACTCCTACTGAAGTCCTGCACACATTCTACTACGTCCTGCACACCCCTACTGGGGTCCTGCACAGGTCCCATGATGTCCTGCACACTCCTACTAAGGTCCTACACACCTTCCATGATGTCCTGCACACTCCTACTGAGGTCCTGCACACATTCTACTACGTCCTGCACACTCCTTCTAAGGTCCTGCACACGTTCCATGATGTCGTGCACACTCCTGCTGAGGTCCTGCACACATTCTTCGACGTCCTGCACACCCCTACTGGGGTCCTGCACAGGTTCCATGATGTCCTGCACACTCCTACTGAGGTCCTGCACACATTCTACTACGTTCTGCACACCCTTACTGGGGTCCTGCACAGGTCTCATCATGTCCTGCACACTCCTACTGAGGTCCTGCACACATTTTACGACGTCCTGAGCACCCCTAATGGGGTTCTGCACAGGCCTCGTAATGTCCTGCACACTCCTACTGAGGTCCTGCACACATTCTACTACGTCCTGCATACCCTTACTGGGGTCCTGCACAAGTTCCTTGATGTCCTGAACACTCCTACTGAGGTCCTGCACACATTCTACGACGTCCTGCACACCCCTAATGGGGTTCTGCACAGGTCTCATAATGTCCTGCACACTCCTTCTGAGGTCCTGCACACATTCTACTACGTCCTGCACACCCCTAATGGGGTCCTGCACAGGCCTCATAATGTCCTGTACACTCCTACTGAGGTCCTGCACACATTCTACTACGTCCTGCACACCCCTACTGGGGTCCTGCACAGGTCCCATGATGTCCTCTACACTCCTACTAAGGTCCTACACACGTTCCATGATGTCCTGCACACTCCTACTGAGGTCCTGCACACATTCGACGACGTCCTGCACACCCCTACTGGGGTCCTGCACAGGTTCCATGATGTCCTGCACACTCCTACTGAGGTCCTGCACACATTCTACTACGTCCTGCACACCCTTACTGGGGTCCTGCACAAGTTCCTTGATGTCCTGCACACTCCTACTGAAGTCCTGCACACATTCTACGACGTCCTGCACACCCCTAATGGGGTCCTGCACAGGTCTCATAATGTCCTGCACACTCCTACTGAGGTCCTGCACACATTCTACGACGTCCTGCACACCCCTACTGGGGTCCTGCACAGGTCCCATGATGTCCTGCACACTCCTACTAAGGTCCTGCACACGTTCCATGATGTCGTGCACACTCCTACTGAGGTCCTGCACACATTCTTCGACGTCCTGCTCACCCCTACTGGGGTCCTGCACAGGTTCCATGATGTCCTGCACACTCCTACTGAGGTCCTGCACACATTCTACTACGTCCTGCACACCCTTACTGGGGTCCTGCACAAGTTCCTTGATGTCCTGCACACTCCTACGGAAGTCCTGCACACATTCTACGACTTCCTGCACACCCCTACTGGGGTCCTGCACAGGTCCCATAATGTCCTGCACACTCCTACTGAGGTCCTGCACACCTTCTACGACGTCCTGCACACCCTTACTGGGGTCCTGCACAGGTCTCACAATGTCCTGCACACTCCTACTGAGGTCCTGCACACATTCTACTACGTTCTGCACACCCTTACTGGGGTCCTGCAGTAGTTCTTTGATGTCCTGCACACTCCTACTGAAGTCCTGCACACATTCTACGACGTCCTGCACACCCTTAATGGGGTCCTGCACAGGTCCCATGATGTCCTGCACACTCCTACTGAGGTCCTGCACACATTCTACGACGTCCTGCACACCCCTACTGGGGTCCTGCACAGGTCCCATGATGTCCTGCACACTCCTACTGAGGTCCTGCACACATTCTACGACGTCCTGCACACCCCTAGTGGGGTCCTGCATAGGTCTCATAATGTCCTGCACACCCCTACTGAGGTCCTGCACACATTCTACTACGTCCTGCATACCCTTACTGGGGTCCTGCACAAGTTCCTTGATGTCCTGAACACTCCTACTGAGGTCCTGCACACATTCTACTACGTTCTGCACACCCCTAATGGGGTCCTGCACAGGTCTCATAATGTCCTGCACACTCCTACTGAAGTCCTGCACACATTCTACGACGTCCTGCACACCCCTAATGGGGTTCTGCACAGGTCTCATAATGTCCTGCAAACTCCTAATGAGGTTCTGCACACATTCTACGACGTCCTGCACACCCCTACTGGGGTCCTGCACAGGTCCCATGATGTCCTGCACACTCCTTCTAAGGTCCTGCACACGTTCCATGATGTCCTGCACACTCCTACTAAGGTCCTGCACACATTCTTCGACGTCCTGCACACCCCTACTGGGGTCCTGCACAGGTTCCATGATGTCCTGCGCACTCCTAATGAGGTCCTGCACACATTCTACGACGTCCTGAGCACCCCTAATGAGGTCCTGCACACGTTCCATGATGTCCTGAGCACTCCTACTGAAGTCCTGCACACATTTTACGACGTCCTGCACACCCCTAATGGGGTCCTGCACAGGTCTCATAATGTCCTGCACACTCCTACTGAGGTCCTGCACACATTCTACTACGTCCTGCACACCCTTACTGGGGTCCTGCACAAGTTCCTTGATGTCCTGCACACTCCTACTGAAGTCCTGCACACATTCTACGACGTCCTGCACACCCCTAATGGGGTCCTGCACAGGTCTCGTAATGTCCTGCACACTCATACTGAGGTCCTGCACACATTCTACTACGTCCTGCACACCCTTACTGTGTCCTGCACAAGTTCCTTGATGTCCTGCACACTCCTACTGAGGTCCTGCTTACCTTCTACGACGTCCTGCACACCCCTACTGGGGTCCTGCACAGGTTCCATGATGTCCTGCACACTCCTACTGAGGCCCTGCACACATTCTACTACGTCCTCCCCACCCCTACTGGGGTCCTGCACAGGTCTCATGATGTCCTGCACACTCCTACTGAGGTCCTGCACACATTCTACTACGTCCTGCACACCCCTACTGGGGTCCTGCACAGGTCCCATGATGTCCTGCACACTCCTACTAAGGTCCTGCACACATTCTACGACGTCCTGCACACCCCTAATGAGGTCCTGCACAGGTCTCATAATGCTCTGTACACTCCTACTGAGGTTCTGCACACATTCTACTACGTCCTGCACACCCCTACTGGGGTCCTGCACAGGTCCCATGATGTCCTGCACACTCCTACTGAAGTCCTGCACACATTCTACGACGTCCTGCACACCCCTAATGAAGTCCTGCACAGGTCTCATAATGCTCTGTACACTCCTACTGAGGTCCTGCACACATTCTACTACGTCCTGCACACCCCTACTGGGGTCCTGCACAGGTCCCATGATGTCCTGCACACTCCTACTAAGGTCCTGCACACGTTCCATGATGTCCTGCACACTTCTACTGCGGTCCTGCACACATTCTACGACGTCCTGAGCACCCCTAATGGGGTCCTGCACAGGTCTCATAATGTCCTGCACACTCCTACTGAAGTCCTGCACACATTCTACGACGTCCTGCACACACCTACTGGGGTCCTGCACAGGTCTCATAATATCCTGCACACTCCTACTGAGGTCCTGCACACATTCTACTACGTCCTGCACACCTTTACTGGGGTCCTGCACAAGTTCCTTGATGTCCTGCACAGTCCTACTGAGGTCCTGCACACATTCTACGACGTCCTGCACACCCCTAATGGGGTCCTGCACAGGTCTCATAATGTCCTGCACACTCCTACTGAGGTCCTGCACACATTCTACTACGTCCTGCACACCCTTACTGGGGTTCTGCACACGTTCCATGATGTTCTGCACACACCTACTGAGGTCCTGCATACATTCTACGACATCCTGCTCACCCCTACTGGGGTCCTGCACAGGTTCCATGATGTCCTGCGCACTCCTACTGAGGTCCTGCACACATTCTACGACGTCCTGCACACCCCTAATGAGGTCCTGCACAGGTCTCATGATGTCCTGCACACTCCTACTGAGGTCCTGCACACATTTTTCGACGTCCTGCACACCCTACTGGGGTCTTACACAGGTCTCATAATGTCCTGCACACTCCTACTGAGGTCCTGCACACATTCTACGACGTCCTGCACACCCCTACTGGGGTCCTGCACAGGTCACATGATGTCCTGCACACTCCTACTGAGGTCCTGCACACATTCTACTACGTCCTGCACACCCCTACTGGGGTCCTGCACAGGTCCCATGATGTCCTGCACACTCCTACTGAAGTCCTGCACACATTCTACGACGTCCTGCACACCCCTAATGAAGTCCTGCACAGGTCTCATAATGCTCTGTACACTCCTACTGAGGTCCTGCACACATTCTACTACGTCCTGCACACCCCTACTGGGGTCCTGCACAGGTCCCATGATGTCCTGCACACTCCTACTAAGGTCCTGCACACGTTCCATGATGTCCTGCACACTCCTACTGCGGTCCTGCACACATTCTACGACGTCCTGAGCACCCCTAATGGGGTCCTGCACAGGTCTCATAATGTCCTGCACACTCCTACTGAAGTCCTGCACACATTCTACGACGTCCTGCACACACCTACTGGGGTCCTGCACAGGTTCCATGATGTCCTGCACACTCCTACTGAGGTCCTGCACACATTCTACTACGTCCTGCACACCCTTACTGGGGTCCTGCACAGTCTTACTGAAGTCCTGCACACATTCTACGACGTCCTGCACACCCCTAATGGGGTCCTGCACAGGTCTCAGAATGTCCTGCACACTCCTACTGAGGTCCTGCACACATTCTACTACGTCCTGCACACCCTTACTGGGGTTCTGAACACGTTCCATGATGTCCTGCACACTCCTACTAAAGTACTGCACACATTCTACGACGTCCTGCACACCCCTAATAGGGTCCTGCACAGGTCTCATAATGTCCTGCACACTCCTACTGAGGTCCTGCACACATTCTACTACGTCCTGCACACCCTAACTGGGGTCCTGCACAGGTCTCATAATGTCCTGCACACTCCTACTGAGGTCCTGCACACGTTCCATGATGTCCTGCACACTCCCACTGAGGTCCTGCACACATTCTACGACGTCCTGCACACCCTTACTGGGGTCATGCACAGGTTCCGTGATGTCCTGCACACTCCTACTGAGGTCCTGAACACATTCTACGAAGTCCTGCACACCCCTACTGAGGTCCTGCACAGGCCTCATAATGTCCTGCACACTCCTACTGAAGTCCTGCACACATTCTATGACGTCCTGCACACCCCTAATGGGGTCCTGCACAGGTCTCATAATGTCCTGCACACTCCTACTGAGGTCCTGCACACATTCTACTACGTCCTGCACACCCCTACTGGGGTCCTGCACAGGTCCCATGATGTCCTGCACACTCCTACTAAGGTCCTGCACACGTTCCATGATGTCCTGCACACTCCTACTAAGGTCCTGCACAAATTCTACAACGTCCTGCACACCCCTACTGGGGTCCTGCACAGATCCCATGTCCTGCACACCCCTACTAAGGTCCTGCACACATTCTACGAAATCCTGCACACCCTCACTGGGGTCCTGCACAAATTCCTTGATGTCCTGCACAGTCCTACTGAGGGCCTGCACAAATTCTACGACGTCCTGCACACCCCTACTGGGGTCCTGCACAGGTCCCATGATGTCCTGCACACCCCTACTGAGGTCCTGCACACATTCTACTACGTCCTGCATACCCTTACTGGGGTCCTGCACAAGTTCCTTGATGTCCTGAACACTCCTACTGAGGTCCTGCACACATTCTACTACGTTCTGCACACCCCTAATGGGGTCCTGCACAGGTCTCATAATGTCCTGCACACTCCTACTGAAGTCCTGCACACATTCTACGACGTCCTGCACACCCCTAATGGGGTTCTGCACACGTTCCATGATGTCCTGCACACTCCTACTGAAGTCCTGCACACATTCTACGACGTCCTGCACACCCCTAATGGGGTTCTGCACAGGTCTCATAATGTCCTGCACACTCCTTCTGAGGTCCTGCACACATTCTACTACGTCCTGCACACCCCTAATGGGGTCCTGCACAGGCCTCATAATGTCCTGTACACTCCTACTGAGGTCCTGCACACATTCTACTACGTCCTGCACACCCCTACTGGGGTCCTGCACAGGTCCCATGATGTCCTGCACACTCCTACTAAAGTCCTGCACACGTTACATGATGTCCTGCACACTCCTACTGAGGTCCTGCACACATTCTACGACGTCCTGAGCACCCCTAATGGGGTCCTGCACAGGTCTCATAATGTCCTGCACACTCCTACTGAAGTCCTGCACACATTCTATGACGTCCTGCACACCCCTAATGGGGTCCTGCACAGGTCCCATGATGTCCTGCACACTCCTACTGAAGTCCTGCACACATTCTACGACGTCCTGCACACCCCTAATGGGGTCCTGCACAGGTCTCATAATGCTCTGTACACTCCTACTGAGGTCCTGCACACATTCTACTACGTCCTGCACACCCCTACTGGGGTCCTGCACAGGTCCCATGATGTCCTGCACACTCCTACTAAGGTCCTACACACCTTCCATGATGTCCTGCACACTCCTACTGAGGTCCTGCACACATTCTACTACGTCCTGCACACCCCTACTGGGGTCCTTCACAGGTCCCATGATGTCCTGCACACTCCTACGAAGGTCCTGCACACATTCCACGACGTCCTGCACACCCTCACTGGGGTCCTGCACAAGTTTCTTGATGTCCTGCACAGTCCTACTGAGGTCCTGCATAAATTCTGAGACGTCCTGCACACCCCTACTGGGGTCCTTCACAGGTCCCATGATGTCCTGCACACTCCTACGAAGGTCCTGCACACATTCCACGAAGTCCTGCACACCCTTAAGGGGTCCTACACAGGACTCATAATGTCCTGCACACCCCTACTGAGGTCCTGCACACATTCTACGACGTCCTGCGCACCCCTACTGGGGTCCTGCACAGGTCCCATGATGTCTTGCACACTCCTACTGAGGTCCTGCACACGTTCCATGATGTCCTGCACACTCCTACTAAGGTCCTGCACACATTCTTCGACGTCCTGCTCACCCCTACTGGGGTCCTGCACAGGTTCCATGATGTCCTGCACACTCCTACTGAGGTCCTGCACACATTCTACTACGTCCTGCACACCCTTACTGGGGTCCTGCACAGGTTCCATGATGTCCTGCACACCCCTTCTGGGGTCCTGCACACATTCTACGACGTCCTGCACACCCCTACTGGGGTCCTGCACAGGTCCCATGATGTTCTGCACACTCCTACTAAAGTCCTGCACACATTCTACGACGTCCTGCACACCCCTAATGGGGTCCTGCACAGGTCTCATAATGTCCTGCACACTCCTACTGAGGTCCTGCACACATTCTACTACGTCCTGCACACCCTAACTGGGGTCCTGCACAAGTTCCTTGATGTCCTGCACACTCCTACTGAGGTCCTGCACACATTCTACGACGTCCTGCACACTCCTACTGAGGTCCTGCACAGGCCCCATGATGTCCTGCACACCCCTACTGAGGTCCTGCACACATTCTACTACGTCCTGCATACCCTTACTGGGGTCCTGCACAGGTCTCATAATGTCCTGCACACTCCTACTGAAGTCCTGCACACATTCTACTACGTCCTGCACACCCCTACTGGGGTCCTGCACAGGTCCCATGATGTCCTGCACACTCCTACTAAAGTCCTGCACACGTTACATGATGTCCTGCACACTCCTACTAAGGTCCTGCACACAATCTTCGACGTCCTGCTCACCCCTACTGGGGTCCTGCACAGGTTCCATGATGTCCTGCACACTCCTACTGAGGTCCTGCACACATTCAACTACGTCCTGCACACCCTTACTGGGGTCCTGCACAGTCCTACTGAAGTCCTGCACAGTCCTACTGAAGTCCTGCACACATTCTACGACGTCCTGCACACCTCTAATGGGGTCCTGCACAGGTCTCATAATATCCTGCACACTCCTACTGAGGTCCTGCACACATTCTACTACGTCCTGCACACCTTTACTGGGGTCCTGCACAAGTTCCTTGATGTCCTGCACAGTCCTACTGAAGTTCTGCACACACTCTACAACGTCCTGCACACCCCTAATGGGGTCCTGCACAGGTCTCATAATGTCCTGCACACTCCTACCGAGGTCCTGCACACATTCTACTACGTCCTGCACACCCTTACTGGGGTTCTGAACACGTTCCATGATGTTCTGCACACACCTACTGAGGTCCTGCATACATTCTACGACATCCTGCTCACCCCTACTGGGGTCCTGCACAGGTTCCATGATGTCCTGCGCACTCCTACTGAGGTCCTGCACACATTCTACTACGTCCTGCACACCCCTAATGGGGTCCTGCACAGGTCTCATAATGTCCTGCACACTCCTACTGAAGTTCTGCACACATTCTACGACGTCCTGCACACCACTAATGGGGTCCTACACAGGTCTCATAATGCCCTGCACACTCCTACTGAGGTCCTGCACACATTCTACTACGTCCTGCACACCCTTACTGGGGTCCTGCACAGGTCCCATGATGTCCTGCACACTCCTGCTCAGGTCCTGCACACATTCCATGACGTCCTGCACACCCCTACTGGAATCCTGCACAGGTCCCAGAATGTCCTGCACACTCCTACTGAGGTCCTGCACACATTCTACGACGTCCTGCACACCCTTACTGGGGTCCTGCGCAAGTTCCTTGATGTCCTGCACAGTCCTATTGAAGTCCTGCACACATTCTACGACGTCCTGCACACCCCTAATGAGGTCCTGCACAGGTCTCATAATGTCCTGCACACTCCTTCTGAGGTCCTGCACACATTCTACTACGTCCTGCACACCCCTAATGGGGTCCTGCACAGGCCTCATAATGTCCTGCACACTCCTACTGAGGTCCTGCACACATTCTACGACGTCCTGCACACCCCTACAGGGGTGCTGCACAGGTCCCATGATGTCCTGCACACTCCTACTAAGGTCCTGCACACATTCTACTACGTCCTGCACACCCTTACTGGGTCCTGCACAAGTTCCTTGATGTCCTGCACACTCCTACTAAGGCCCTGCACACAATCTTCGACGTCCTGCTCACCCCTACTGGGGTCCTGCACAGGTCTCATAATGTCCTGCACACTCCTACTGAGGTCCTGCACACATTCTACTACGTCCTGCACACCCTTACTGGGGTCCTGCACAAGTTACTTGATGTCCTGCACAGTCCTACTAAAGTCCTGCACAGATTCTACGACGTCCTGCACACCCCTAATGGGGTCCTGCACAGGTCTCATAATGTCCTGCACACTCCTACTGAGGTCCTGCACACATTCTACTACGTCCTGCACACCCTTACTGGGGTCCTGCACAAGTTCCTTGATGTCCTGCACAGTCCTACTGAAGTCCTGCACACATTTCACGACGTCCTGCACACCCCTAATGGGGTCCTGCACAGGTCTCATAATGTCCTGCACACTCCTACCGAGATTCTGCACACATTCTACTACGTTCTGCACACCCTTACTGGGGTCCTGCAGTAGTTCTTTCATGTCCTGCACACTCCTACTGAGGTCCTGCACACATTCTACGACGTCCTCAGCACCCCTAATGGGGTCCTGCACAGGTCTCATAATGTCCTGCACACTCCTACTGAGGTCCTGCACACATTCTACTACGACCTGCACACCCCTAATGGGGTCCTGCACAGGTCTCATAATGTCCTGCACACTCCTACTGGGGTCCTGCACAAGTTCATTGATGTCCTGAACACTCCTACTGAGGTCCTGCACACATTCTACTACGTTCTGCACACCCTTACTGGGGTCCTGCAGTAGTTCTTTGATGTCCTGCACATTCCTACCTAGGTCCTGCACACATTCTACGACGTCCTGAGCACCCCTAATGGGGTCCTGCACAGGTCTCATAATGTCCTGCACACTCCTACTGAAGTTCTGCACACATTCTACGACGTCCTGCACACCACTAATGGGGTCCTACACAGGTCTCATAATGCCCTGCACACTCCTACTGAAGTCCTGCACACATTCTACGACGTCCTGCACACCCCTACTGGGGTCCTGCCCAGGTCCCATGATGTCCTGCACACTCCTACTGAGGTCCTGCACACATTCTACTACGTCCTGCACACCCTTACTGGGGTCCTGCGCAAGTTCCTTGATGTCCTGCACACTCCTACTGAGGTCCTGCACACAATCTACGACGTCCTGCACACCCCTAATGGGGTCCTGCACAGGTCCCATGATGTCCTGCACACTCCTACTAAGGTCCTGCACACGTTCCATGATGTCCTGCACACTCCTACTAAGGTCCTGCACACATTCTTCGACGTCCTGCACACCCCTACTGGGGTCCTGCACAGGTCTCATAATGTCCTGCACACTCCTACTGAGGTCCTGCACACATTCTACTACGTCCTGCACACCCTTACTGGGGTCCTGCACAAGTTCCTTGATGTCCTGCACACTCCTACTGAAGTCCTGCACACATTCTACGACGTCCTGCACACCCCTACTGGGGTCCTGCACAGGTCTCATAATGTCCTGCACACTCCTACTGAGGTCCTGCACACATTCTACGACGTCCTGCACACCCCTACTGGGGTCCTGCACAGGTCTCATAATGTCCTGCACACTCCTACTGAGGTCCTGCACACCTTCTACGACGTCCAGCGCAAGAGGTTCCTGCACAGGTCCCATGATGTCCTGCACACTCCTACTAAGGTCCTGCACACGTTCCATGATGTCCTGCACACTCCTACTAAGGTCCTGCACACATTCTTCGACGTCCTGCTCACCCCTACTGGGGTCCTGCACAGGTTCCATGATGTCCTGCACACTCCTACTGAGGTCCTGCACACATTCTACTACGTCCTGCACACCCTTACTGGGGTCCTGCACAAGTTCCTTGATGTCCTGCACAGTCCTATTGAAGTCCTGCACACATTCTACGACGTCCTGCACACCCCTAGTGGGGTCCTGCACAGGTCTCATAATGTCCTGCACACTCCTACTGAGGTCCTGCACACATTCTACTACGTTCTGCACACCCTTACTGGGTCCTGCACAGGTCTCATCATGTCCTGCACACTCCTACTGAGGTCCTGCACACATTCTACGACGTCCTGAGCACCCCTAATGGGGTCCTGCACAGGTCTCATAATGTCCTGCACACTCCTACTGAGGTCCTGCACACATTCTACTACGTCCTGCACACCCCTACTGGGGTCCTGCACAGGTCCCATGATGTCCTGCACACATTCTACGACGTCCTGCACACCCCTAATGAGGTCCTGCACAGGTCTCAGAATGTCCTGCACACTCCTACTGAGGTCCTGCACACATTCTACTACGTCCTGCACATCCTTACTGAGGTCCTGCACACATTCTACGACGTCCTGCACACCCCTTCTGGGGTCCTGCAGTAGTTCTTTGATGTCCTGCACAGTCCTACTGAGGTCCTGCACACATTCTACTACGTCCTGCACACCCCTACTGGGGTCCTGCACAGGTCCCATGATGTCCTGCACACTCCTACTAAGGTCCTGCACACGTTCCATGATGTCCTGCACACTCCTACTGAGGTCCTGCACACATTCTACGACGTCCTGCACACCCCTACTGGGGTCCTGCACAGGTCTCATAATGTCCTGCACACTCCTACTGAGGTCCTGCACACATTCTACTACGTCCTGCACACCCTTACTGGGGTCCTGCACAAGTTCCTTGATGTCCTGCACAGTCCTATTGAAGTCCTGCACACATTCTACGACGTCCTGCACACCCCTAATGGGGTCCTGCACAGGTCTCATAATGTCCTGCACACTCCTACTGAAGTCCTGCACACATTCTACGACGTCCTGCACACCCCTAATGGGGTCCTGCACAGGTCTCATAATGTCCTGCACACTCCTACTGAGGTCCTGCACACATTCTACTACGTCCTGCACACCCCTACTGGGGTCCTGCACAGGTCCCATGATGTCCTGCACACTCCTACTAAGGTCCTACACACGTTCCATGATGTCCTGCACACTCCTACTAAGGTCCTGCACACAATCTTCGACGTCCTGCTCACCCCTACTGGGGTCCTGCACAGGTTCCATGATGTCCTGCACACTCCTACTGAGGTCCTGCACACATTCTACTACGTCCTGCACACCCTTACTGGGGTCCTGCACAAGTTCCTTGATGTCCTGCACAGTCCTATTGAAGTCCTGCACACATTCTACGACGTCCTGCACACCCCTAGTGGGGTCCTGCATAGGTCTCATAATGTCCTGCACACCCCTACTGAGGTCCTGCACACATTCTACTACGTCCTGCATACCCTTACTGGGGTCCTGCACAAGTTCCTTGATGTCCTGAACACTCCTACTGAGGTCCTGCACACATTCTACTACGTTCTGCACACCCTTACTGGGGTCCTGCAGTAGTTCTTTGATGTCCTGCACACTCCTACTGAGGTCCTGCACACATTCTACGACGTCCTGAGCACCCCTAATGGGGTCCTGCACAGGTCTCATAATGTCCTGCACACTCCTACTGAAGTCCTGCACACATTCTACTACGTCCTGCACACCCCTACTGGGGTCCTGCACAGGTCCCATGATGTCCTGCACACTCCTACTAAAGTCCTGCACACATTCTACGACGTCCTGCACACCACTAATGGGGTCCTGCACAGGTCTCATAATGTCCTGCACACTCCTACTGAGGTCCTGCACACATTTTACTACGTCCTGCACACCCTTACTGGGTCCTGCACAAGTTCCTTGATGTCCTGCACACTCCTACTAAAGTCCTGCACACATTCTACGACGTCCTGCACACCCCTAATGGGGTCCTGCACAGGTCTCATAATGTCCTGCACACTCCTACTGAGGTCCTGCACACATTCTACTACGTCCTGCACACCCTAACTGGGGTCCTGCAGTAGTTCCTTGATGTCCTGCACACTCCTACTGAGGTCCTGCACACATTCTACGACGTCCTGAGCACCCCTAATGGGGTCCTGCACAGGTCTCATAATGTCCTGCACACTCCTACTGAAGTCCTGCACACATTCTACGACGTCCTGCACACCACTAATGGGGTCCTGCACAGGTCTCATAATGTCCTGCACACTCCTACTGAGGTCCTGCACACATTCTACTACGTCCTGCACACCCTTACTGGGGTCCTGCACAAGTTCCTTGATGTCCTGAACACTCCTACTGAGGTCCTGCACACATTTTACTACGTTCTGCACACCTTTACTGGGGTCCTGCAGTAGTTCTTTGATGTCCTGCACATTCCTACCGAGGTCCTGCACACATTCTACTACGTTCTGCACACCCTTACTGGGGTCCTGCACAGGTCTCATAATGTCGTGCACACTCCTACTGAGGTTCTGCACACATTCTACGACGTCCTGCACACCCCTACAGGGGTCCTGCACAGGTCCCATAATGTCCTCCACACTCCTACTGAGGTCCTGCACACATTCTACGACGTCCTGCACACCCTTACTGGGGTCCTGCACAAGTTTCTTGATGTCCTGCACACTCCTACCGAGGTCCTGCACACACTCTACGACGACCTGCACACCCTTACTGGGGTCCTGCACAAGTTCTCATAATGTCCTGCACAGTCCTACTGAGGTTCTGCACACATTCTACTACGTCCTGCACACCCCTACTGGGGTCCTGCACAGGTCCCATGATGTCCTGCACACTCCTACTAAGGTCCTGCACACGTTCCATGATGTCCTGCACACTCCTACTAAGGCCCTGCACACAATCTTCGACGTCCTGCTCACCCCTACTGGGGTCCTGCACAGGTCTCATAATGTCCTGCACACTCCTACTGAGGTCCTGCACACATTCTACTACGTCCTGCACACCCTCACTGGGGTCCTGCACAAGTTACTTGATGTCCTGCACAGTCCTATTGAAGTCCTGCACACATTCTACGACGTCCTGCACACCCCTAATGGGGTCCTGCACAGGTCTCATAATGTCGTGCACACTCCTTCTGAAGTCCTGCACACATTCTACGACGTCCTGCACACCCCTAATGAGGTCCTGCACAGGTCTCATAATGCTCTGTACACTCCTACTGAGGTTCTGCACACATTCTACTACGTCCTGCACACCCCTACTGGGGTCCTGCACAGGTCCCATGATGTCCTGCACACTCCTACTAAGGTCCTGCACACGTTCCATGATGTCCTGCACACTCCTACTAAGGTCCTGCACACAATCTTCGACGTCCTGCTCACCCCTACTGGGGTCCTGCACAGGTTCCATGATGTCCTGCACACTCCTACTGAGGTCCTGCACACATTCTACTTCGTCCTGCACACCCTTACTGGGGTCCTGCACAAGTTGCTTGATGTCCTGCACAGTCCTATTGAAGTCCTGCACACATTCTACGACGTCCTGCACACCCCTAATGGGGTCCTGCACAGGTCTCATAATGTCCTGAACACTCCTACTGAGGTCCTGCACACATTCTACTACGTTCTGCACACCCTTACTGGGGTCCTGCAGTAGTTCTTTGATGTCCTGCACACTCCTACTGAGGTCCTGCACACATTCTACGACGTCCTGAGCACCCCTAATGGGGTCCTGCACAGGTCTCATAATGTCCTGCACACTCCTACTGAAGTCCTGCACACATTCTACTACGTCCTGCACACCCCTACTGGGGTCCTGCACAGGTCCCATGATGTCCTGCACACTCCTACTGAGGTCCTGCACACATTCTACGACGTCCTGCACACCCCTAATGGGGTCCTGCACAGGTCTCAGAATGTCCTGCACACTCCTACTGAGGTCCTGCACACATTCTACTACGTCCTGCACATCCTTACTGAGGTCCTGCACACATTCTACTACGTTCTGCACACCCTTACTGGGGTCCTGCAGTAGTTCTTTGATGTCCTGCACAGTCCTACTGAGGTTCTGCACACATTCTACTACGTCCTGAACACCCCTACTGGGGTCCTGCACAGGTCCCATGATGTCCTGCACACTCCTACTAAGGTCCTGCACACGTTATTCTACGTCCTGCACTTTTGGGGTCCTGCACACCCCTACTGAGGTCCTGCACACATTCTACGACGTTCTGCACACCCCTGCTGGGGTCCTGCACAGGTCTCATAATGTCCTGCACACTCCTACTGAGGTCCTGCACACATTCTACTACGTCCTGCACACCCTCACTGGGGTCCTGCACAAGTTACTTGATGTCCTGCACAGTCCTAGTGAAGTCCTGCATACATTCTGCGACGTCCTGCACACCCCTAATGGGGTCCTGCACAGGTCCCATAATGTCCTGCACACTCCTACTGAAGTCCTGCACACATTCTACGACGTCCTGCACACCCCTAATGGGGTCCTGCACAGGTCTCATAATGCTCTGTACACTCCTACTGAGGTCCTGCACACATTCTACTACGTCCTGCACACCCCTACTGGGGTCCTGCACAGGTCCCATGATGTCCTGCACACTCCTACTAAGGTCCTACACACGTTCCATGATGTCCTGCACACTCCTACTAAGGTCCTGCACACAATCTTCGACGTCCTGCTCACCCCTACTGGGGTCCTGCACAGGTTCCATGATGTCCTGCACACTCCTACTGAGGTCCTGCACACATTCTACTACGTCCTGCACACCCTTACTGGGGTCCTGCACAAGTTCCTTGATGTCCTGCACAGTCCTATTGAAGTCCTGCACACATTCTACGACGTCCTGCACACCCCTAGTGGGGTCCTGCATAGGTCTCATAATGTCCTGCACACCCCTACTGAGGTCCTGCACACATTCTACTACGTCCTGCATACCCTTACTGGGGTCCTGCACAAGTTCCTTGATGTCCTGAACACTCCTACTGAGGTCCTGCACACATTCTACTACGTTCTGCACACCCTTACTGGGGTCCTGCAGTAGTTCTTTGATGTCCTGCACACCCTTACTGGGGTCCTGCACACATTCTACGACGTCCTGAGCACCCCTAATGGGGTCCTGCACAGGTCTCATAATGTCCTGCACACTCCTACTGAAGTCCTGCACACATTCTACTACGTCCTGCACACCCCTACTGGGGTCCTGCACAGGTCCCATGAATGTCCTGCACACCCTACTGAGGTCCTGCACACATTCTACTACGTCCTGCACACCCCTAATGGGGTCCTGCACAGGTCTCAGAATGT